>JXOV01035402.1:0-22525 GCA_001014945.1 Clogmia albipunctata
ACAAGTTTACACTTAAAATATTTCAATTAGTTTAAAATAAAAAAAAACAAATTAATCAGTTATTAATATAAATTTTTTGGTTATGTGTATAAATTTATATAAAAAGAACCAGATCTTAAACTAAGATATCATTATACGAATTATTTCAAAGAAAACATTTTAGCCATGAACCTCGCAACTCCTGATCGTTCCTAAAGGCCCGTTTACTTTGAGAAGCAAATATTGCATTTTAACGAACGAAAAGATAACACAAGGGTTTAAAACACCCTAGTATTTAGTCAGATTTTTGGGAGTATTTTAATGAAGGCCCTTGTGATTAATAATGATTATTAATCGTGTTTTATACAAGATTTGATGCATTTTTAAATAAATTAATACTAAAACCTAAAAACAACATAATTTCTTTGAATTTAATTATAAAATTTAGTTCTCTAATAAAAATTTTCGGTATAACGAATAATTTTAAGGATATTTTTTTAAAACAGATAATAATTTATTCATATGTAATAAAAATGGATCGGTGTTTTATATATTATCACTCAAAGAAATCTGACCTAATGACCCGCTTGGGTGTTATAGGGTTAAACTAATCAAATTGAAATATTAAACCTAGCGTTTTATCTATAAATCTAATTAGTTAAATTTTAAATAAACTTTTATTGTTACTTTATCTTATGATCAAAATGATCCCTTTATTCAGGGACTATCCTTAAAGCTATACTGATAAAACCGCTTATCTGGATAATCGATAAAATTTAATTGAATCTTTCAATCACTATTTGTATAATCAAATACAGCTCTGAACGGAATGGAAGCCACACAGTTGACTTTATAGGCGAGGAGACCGTATGCTAATCGAGTTTTTAGTTGATGGTTCCGTCCGGACCATTCTTCGCCCTCTCCAGACACGAGACCGAGAGAATGAATCATCACGATGCAAAGTGGAAGTTTTGCAAATATATCTATATCTCTCTATAAATATAGACGATAAAAGTCTAACTACTCTTATGCTTGGATGGAGCTTGCGCACTTTTCGTTTATATAGGAGATTACAAAAGCTCCATTGTACTATATTGTGGGGACTCGTGACTAATCCGTCTCACAATTGATTTGGAATGAATTAGCCCATTTCTTTAGTCAGACGGACGTTTGATTCTCTCTCTTATTTCGCCTAATTGCGAATGTCATCTATTTAACGACCCATCCTTACCCCCTTCTTCCTAGTTGTTTGATTTATTTTACAAGTAATTTGTACATTCAGGGTTTTTTGTTTATTCTCACTCATAACATCATTTCTTGTAATATGGAAAAGGGTTAGGGTTACCCCAAATTACAAAAGAAGATTTATTTATGGGGTTTATTTTCTTATGAATTGGAATTTTTAATTAGTGTTTAGCCTTTAATTTAAAAAAGTGAGATGCTATAAATTTCCAAAGGATTTTAATTAAAACAGTATTGAATTGACTCTTTACTTTCTTACATAAATAAATCAATTACATTTCATTTACGACTTTTTGTTGTTATTATTGTTGTTATTAGGATAATATTTTTTCAGTCAGACGTTTTATAACACAAGTGTTTTAAGAAATTGTTTAAAGCTTTTTTTTCAATTTTCAAATGTACTCAAGACTGAGAAAACTTTCTTTAAATATTAAATAAGCTCATGAGTTTTCGTTAAAATCTAATAGAATGTAGTTAATCAAATTATCGAAAAAGTTTAATCTATACAAATGAATTTTTGTTGAGAGGGCGGTTTTATTTTAAATATGGAGGTATTCTGTAATTTACTTTTTTACTGAGTAGAATACGAGTACATACATAACTGCAAAAATTCAAAGAATTGTAACGACTTGTCTTAAAAATTTTTGAAAATGCATAAAATCGTATACAAAACATGATCGTTAAGCATTATTAAATACAAAGGTCTTAAGTAAAATTATCACGGGTGATTAAAAAAAAACTATAATGCTTCATTTAATCGATAAAAAATATGATTTATCTAAAGCGAGAACAGGAAATGTATATCTATTAAAAAAAGTCTAAAAAGCACAATTTTATCAAGTTCCAAACAATAAAACATTTGGATGATACAGAGTGTAAATCTCTTTTTGTCTTTGGCAACTTCCAGAGATAATGTGGGATATCTGATATTTATGGCCTTGTTGGCCCATAAGATTCACTATGTTTACCAATGTCATGTATGATTGATTAATGGCGCGAAATTATTTACTGTTTTATGCTCTTCTTCATATTGTTTAAAGACAACACGAGAGCTAGAAAAAGCCGTTTGTCTAATATAGTGGCATAAATTTCAGATTTAGAATATTGCGTAATTCACTTAAAATGTGTGCTGTGTACTAAATAAATATATGCTCATTATACATACCTTGAGATATGAACCGTAGTATTTTGTAACAAATGGCGAATCGCATTGCGAGAGCACCATAATTTCCTGTTGTATATCTTCAATTTCATCTTCTGCCTCTTCCAAATCGATTATTTTTATGGCCACAACCTATTACGATACAAGTCGAAAAGGGAAAAAATAAAAAGAGATTGAATTACTTAAACGGAAAAATAATTTCAATACAATTTTAGTTTAGATTAAGCTATTTGTATAAATTTAAATCAAAATCTGATTTTTTGGAATATCAAATAGGAGAAAAATATTAATTTATTAATTCGAGTTTCGTAATGTTTCGCTTTTTCACGAGTGAAAAAGTAGTTTCGAAAAGTCCTGATTTTAATTCGGAAATAGTATATGTCGATACAAGTGCTGTAATAACCGATTTCGCATGTGTATTGAACGCTGTTTTGTGTAATTCTTTGAAAAAATTCAGTTAATCGATAATTATTAATAAAAAATCCACAATTTTTCCATGTGATAAAATTGACGCACTACGAAACTCAAATTAATGTCGAAAAGCATACGGGAGAAACGATTTTTTAAACAAATATTAGTCATTTTTATCACTTAAATTAAAGTTATAAAAACAAACTAATATAATCTCACTTCAGTACAATAGAAGTTAGATTAATAATAAATTGAAAAAAAAAAATAAATAACATCCCCATATGTGGTAAATTATCCTAAATTGAATCTCACTTTTCACTTTCATTAAACGTATTTCAATATTGTTCTCCATAGGGATTTGAAACAACAAACACTCAAAACCACTAAATTTTTAATTAAATTCTCACCTGCTGTGTACGATTATCAATCCCTTTGAACACCTCGCCGAACGACCCCTTTCCGATCCGCTCCTGCTTCGTGAAAATCAATTCCGGGTCTACCTTCTGCAATGAAACGAGATGAAAATTGCCAAATTAGAAATATGTTAATTTGTTGATTTATTACAATATAAAGCTAAATTATCCCATTTTCCCCGAAAATCATTGGAAAAAGGGTTCGTTTTTCATTTTGGGGAACACCGATTTTCATCATTTATATTTTCCGACGTTATCTATTGAACAGTCAACATTAATATTTATGGACCAAATTTGATTATTAAATTAATGGCCTTTGTAAATTGATGCCAGTACTAAAATATAAATTATTTCCGTTTAATACTCTAAATGGATTTTGTTGGCCTTTCCTTGTCGTTAATTATAAATATTTTAAAATCTTGAAGAATCTAATTATTCATTCAATTTTTATGAAATAGATCAAAGTACTTTGAGATTATTCATTATTTCTATTCACTTTTGTTTTCCAGAACAATGCAAAAAACCTGTATAATATGTCTAATCTTAAAGTTTGTTTTGCTAAACAGTAGTAAACAACCACGTGCTAATTGATATTATAGATTTAGAAAAAAATATTAGGTCACATTTTAAGATAAAAACTATTGTTTAATAATAAAAAATAAATACACACTTATTAAATACTTTGTTTTAAAGTGAATCATATTTAATTAAATTCATATTATTAAAGAAAATTATTATATTAAAGACAAGAGTAACGTTAAGATAAACACCTAAAACAGGCAAGAAAAAATTGGGCCAACTAGTTACAAATTCTCCAAACAATAGCATTTACACATGGCAAAAAACCTTTTACGTCCAGCAGAGGAGTGGAATTTAGGTTACAACACGTCTGAGTCATGTCAAAGTTCGTTGATATCGAACGTTGCCAAAAAAGCTAAATTCACGACCTGTTTTTTTTTTTTGTTTTCTTGTCGTTCTTTTCTACATACTAGAAAATCAAATTATGATCATGCAAAAACGGAATTCTTTTCATCACTTTGCGCCGCGTGCCTTTCGTCAAGAATTCCATCTCATTAGAGACAGACCGGAAGACCCAAAAGACTATAAATATAACCTCTACCCTTAAATGAATATTTCACCAAATAAAAAGAATCTAATAGATGACGTTTAGAAATTGAAGCAATCGAAGTGGTGTCGTACCGTTGTCAATACCATGTTCGCCTTAGGCCTCCTTCTCTCCACACACCACACACCATCAGCAACAAATAAAATTGATATATAATAGAAGAAAAAAAGAAAAGAAAGAAAACACCCAATATTANTATAATAGAAGAAAAAAAGAAAAGAAAGAAAACACCCAATATTATTTTGCTATTTATTTGACTCTAGGGCTAACAGAGTCGTTAAGAAACAATCGAAAAACACTACACACTCACGTATTCACAATCGAAAAACACGAAAAGATGTAATTTATGGCAATATTTGATTTACAGTTTTCTACGCAATAGCCACACATACACTGCTTACATACACATTGGTGACGCAGACAACTTTTGTAAAAACTTGAAATAATTACAAATGTTCTTTACAAATATTTAACTAATTGACATAATCTTAAAACTGATTTTTTAAAGGGTTCACCAATGTTACAACACTAAAAAAAACTAAAACTTGACTTGCGATTTTGACAGTTTTACTGGACTTATGATACGCATCTTAATTACTCTAATTTAAGCACTGACAAATAAACAATTTTTAAAGGAACAAATCCTTTGTTTCCACTTGAACACTTTACAGGGCAATTTTTCGCAATGGAACCAATCGAAACTTCAATTGCCAATAAATCGGACCTATAAAACATTTTCCTATAGCTCTCTCTCCTCCAGTTTTATCACACCAGCATTTTATTACTAACAAAATACAGCTTATCAGTGATAAGATAATTCACTGAAAAATTCCTCCTTATCATATGACACTGTACATGTGTTGGGCTATTATCAAAACAAAATCAAATGAGAGAAAAGTCCACAGAGAGAGAATTTGTTGAAATAAGTGAGTCATCATCATACAAATCATACCTTCCCATTGAGATCATAACAAATCACTGCCCTCCCGATTATTGGTAGCTCAACATGTGATAATTCATCAAGCAATAGTTTATTTGTGCAATTGCGAGAGTTTGATGAAATGACCAAATTATGCACTCATTTCAATGTTGGATTGATTTGTTACGTCATTTATTAGTGAGCTCTCAATTTTAATTACGGAAAATCATCGGAATTTAGTACTTTTGCATAATTTTGTCGTTATATGAATTGATTTGTAATGTTTCAAATGGTAATATTAAATTTAAATTTTAAATTTTAAAGACTCTTCCATAATATTTTAAGATATTAAACAACTATTAGGTAGTATTTTAAGATAAAAAATAAATTTATACATATTACATACTGTTAAAGTTCGTATATGTTAGTTTAATTTAATTCACATTATTAAAGACAACTTTGAATGACTTTAATATAAACTACAAAAATAGGTCAAATTGAAACAATTTCTCAAAAAGCATCTAAACATGGAACAATCGTTTTCAGTCCCAGTGGAAAGGTATTTAAAATATTAATTTTAAGCTATACAAATATCATAGATATAACGAATACTTGTTATTTAAATTATCCATTCTTTAAATTCATTTTGCAAAGCCCAAATTTGATTTAAATATATAATTTTATTGCTTAATGTACAGCATTTAAATTTCGATTATAAACAAATTATTTCATCAGCAAAAATCACCACAAACCTCTAAAATAAAGGATTCGGTAACGTTCAATTAGATGTGCTAATATGGTAAATTGACGTTGGGCATTAGCCAAACCATTTAACATTTTTAAATTAGTCAAAATAAACTTGGGCCTCAAACCAGAAAACGGGGAAAATTTAATAATAAAAGGTTTTCCGTCTTTATTGAGGTTCGTGCCCGTGGTACTGATTAGGGAAAGATTTTAGGACCGGGTAAAATTTGTCATTTTAGAGGAGAGACAGTCTTGTGGAAAAAAAGAGGGTCATTGACTGGAAGAAAGGATGTATTTAATAGGAAATTTCCCTGGAGTACAACACAACACCAGTCATCTCATAAATAACAAATTTTGCAGCACCCGCTCAAAACCCAATTTCTAGTGATTTAATCCTGGGCCTCTCTCAATTCAACTATTTAATCTACCCTTGGCACGGGAGGTGTAAATTTTTAATAGAACCGAGTATAACCTTTTTACATTCTTCTCACTCTTATTCATTCGTGGCTGGTGTTCCCATATTCCGCCACATCGCACACTTTATTGCCCTTTTATTTCACCAATCGTGAGGGATGATTGTGGGGTGGGCTCGTTTTAAAAATAGTGACTGACGAAGATCAAAGTGAGAGGAAGAGAGAGAGAGAGAATAAAGGATAATAATAAAGAAATATTAAAATGAAAAAACTGCAAATCGCCAATTTAAATGGAATATATTGCAATTTTACACATAACCAAGTGCGCTCTTATTCATCTATTCTAGTTCAATCCCTTCCCGACTACTCTGCCTGAATGCCTAGCCTAATAGTCAATGCTCAGTATCCATTCTATTCGACCCAGATTCAGATATCAACCACATAAAAGCCCCCACACATTTCCATATAGAACTACAGTTCGGGACAATTGATTAAGAACGCGGTTTTCGATTTATTTTTAAGGGTTCTATTTAAATTATTGTTCTCTAAAATTGTGAGTAAAAATATAATAACAATGCTATAATAAAATTGGTTTTAATTTTATTAAATAACAAATAAGATAAAATTAATATTTTAGAATTGAAGTCCCTAAATCATTACCAATAAATTTGTTAAGGAAAAAATCCACACATTTTAATTCTTTACTTCTTTTTAATACTTGTACTTTATCATCCAGACAGTGGTCAATGAATTCATTTGATACAGTTTAAGATGTTAATTAAAAATAAATCGAAAATCGTGTTCTTAAATCATTGGAACGGACTGTATACACATATCCATTGGATGGATTTGGCAGGACTGTTTTTTCTGTACTGTATGAAAATTGAAATAAATCGACCGGCAAATATTACCAACTTGCTGGCTGAGGCTACACATATGTGCATGCCTCTGAATATAACAATGCTAGAACCAAATACGCCCCAAATATCGAAACATTTAAAGACACTGCTTTACTCTTTTACGACATGGGATTGCTTTTTGCCTTCAAAGAAAGAAAGGAAAAAAGAACCCCTCCTCAAGTTCGTCATTTGGAGCCACCCCTTTCCAAACACCAGCCCCAGTTGACATTTAATTTTTCCGCTCAATCGCGGAAAAATGATTTTCTCCGACATCATTACAAACCTCGACAATGAGGCAGAGTTTTCGTAAATGGCAAAAGTGTTTGACAAGGGGAAAATATAATATATTGCATTTTGGCCATGGAAGGAGAGTCGTCATAAAAGTAATTCAAATTATTCGCTTTATTTGTATTATTGGAAATATTTTCATATTTTTAAATTATCATAGAGAAGAGGGTGTACTAATGATTGAATTTGAATATTGTGCAAAATAATTTCTCTATTTTTAACACAATATTAGCTTCACGCCTGGGAATCGGGTCTGGTCTGGTCGTACATTTCTTTAAAATCTTGTCCAAATGGTTTATTGAAGAAAAGAATTTAAATTTTCAAATAAAAGTATCTTTTGAAAGAGCACTTTTTTATTATAATAATAATTACAATTGTGGACTATCAAAAATTTATAGGTGAGAGGTACTACAGGTACTGTTATTCCAGTTATATATTTACAGGAATAGTACACAATTTAGTGATTCTTAATTTAATGTTCTTTAAATATAATATTTAAATTAAAGGGTGGTTCACTAGAATATCTTATTACTGTCATTATTTTATTGAGGACACATCATAGGAACAGTATTTTGAAGACAAAATATCAATTTAAAAATCAGATTAACTTTAAATATGACATTATGGGGGACGGGATCCAGGACTTACAATGGTTCAATCTTAATATTATTTTTCGTGGGAAGACAATAGGCTCTTTGCATCTTGAACAATGAGATAATAATAAAATTTATCAAATTTGTATGTCTATATTTAAGATAAAAATGAATATAGAACGATTTCGGTACTAATACCATTAATTTATACATAAAATTGTACGAAAATCATATGATTTTCTAGAATTGGGTAACTTTTACGTCCAAATTCTACAAAACGATTTTCTCTTCATTCAAGAGAAATAATTTCATTGAACAAAAAAGGGAGGAAGTGTCTTGACTCTTGCCGTCGTCGTCCGTCCGGCAGTAGTCCCAGACGACGCGCTCAGAATAATTGATGATCAAGACAGTTATGGTAACTAAATTAACGGCCAAGAATAGAGCCAAGGGTTTAACTTGTAACTCCCAAAAAATTACCTTATCAAATAAGATACTGAACTGATGCAAAAAAGGGAACACTAGATTAGCATTAATTTGCAACTCGTTTCAGAAGGGGACATTGACCAACTTTGGGGGATCGGCATTTGTCTAGCTGAGCGGAAATTCGATTGCAGTTCCCCCGTCCCCCACTCTCCCCCTTCTGTCCGATGAATGAATTTGGTCTCTGATTTGTGTGTGATTGTGAGAAAATAATTTTGTTGGCAATATTGTTACCGTATTACTTTTTTTGCACAATAATATGCATTTAATAAAACCGCAAAACGACCCAGTCACGATTTTATTAGTCACACACGAATTAAATAAATACAATCGATTCCTAAGTAGACCCAGATCACGTATTTTTTATATTCATTTCATTTCCACTCTAAACATTATCGAATAAAGGGTGGCTCAAATAATATAGAGAATTAAATTCAATTGTTCGTAATTGCGATACAATCTATTACAAAACTTTCCATTTAAGCTAAATAGAAATACTTGAGATAAAGTTTTACTTTTAAAATCGATAAATTAATGAATATCGATTGTTATATAGGTATAACAATTTGACAAACATATTCAACGAATTAAAGATTTAATACAATTATGAACTGAAACTATGCTATCTACATATCTTCAAAACTAAATTGAATTATATTCAGGGAAGTTGGAATTAATTAATCAAATATGGGAACTTTGTAATTATGAAAAGTGATATACCAGATTTCGGACAGGGCTTTCATCAATTAATAATTGTTGGCAAATTCAATTTATGGAATGTGATTCGATGCAAATAGACAAGCCAATTAAATTCCAAAAGTTAATTAATTGATCATTGATTTTTATTATTAAAGAGACACTTTAAAAAACTATTCGTCTCAATGGACGACTGGTAAAGCATTCGACTGTATACTCGGAGGCTTGGGGTCGAATCCTTGGCGGGTCTTTTACCAGCACACAAAAAGTTTCCATTTGGTTATATCAAAAACATTACCGAAAAATATGTCTAGCGAATTCTTAAAAACACATTCAATAGTAGTTGAAAAGTGCAAAGGCATCTAAAATAAAAATAATCCATTTAAAACTGGTCTAGGTACCATTGATTGTTTAATAATACATTTAAAACAAATAGTCATTGAAAAGTCAAACCCCGTTGGTTGAGGTTGAGATTCCCCGTGTTTCTTAGAGTAATTAAAAGGGAAATTTACTATAAAATTGAATGATTATAAAAATTTTATATTTAAATAAATATTTATTATCAATTTTTATTACTCAAAATTGTTATTATGGTACAAATGATAGTCCTGTAAAAGACGACTTTATGTCATTATTCTTTAAAGCAATAATGACAACTAAAATTCAAATATGAAAAATCACATTTATTTTAGATTTTTATGTTACTTTAAATAAAAAGCATAAAATCTTGTATAAAACACGACCGATAAGCATTATGAAACAGCCTAATTCATTTTTTTTATCTATTCATATAAATGTCTATTAAAACAAAAAACAAGGCCTTCCCTTTAAGACACATGTTTACCCTTTGAAACTGCAACAAAACATTCATATTTAAATGTTTTAAAATAAAACATTTCAAATATTTATAGTACATTTTTTGTCAACTAGTAACTTTATCATCTGTTATTTGTTGTGGACAAATGTTGACATGTAAAATTCAAGAATGCTTATAAATAATAAATGATCACAAGCTAGGTATATTACAGATAACAATAAACAGTTTTTTATTCCTTGAATTTACATCAAACATTGGATCGGCGCTAAGCAAACAAACGTGGTTTTTGTAGTTCGTGAACTGTGCAGGTCTTTAATAATAATAGTTACTAGCTCTTGCATAACATCCCGAGTGTTAATGCTAGACTGTGTTAGGTCAATAAAAGGCAATAAATTTTCAAAAGTATAATGATGGATGCATATCCAGTCAATGGTTTATAAATGGACTTTCACTGACACAGTAACACTGTGTTATATGATGTAATAATATTGCTTAAATATTCGTTTAACAAATTCAACGACAGCCTGTCAATTGTTACGACTGACAATACTTAAAATAAAATTTTTTTGAATACAAAAATTCAACAAATTTGAATTATTAATATATCTTCAAAATAGTTAAATTTAATTGTAAATGTAGTTATTTTCATTCAAATCATTTAAAGGATTAGTTTTCGGAAAGAAAGCTAGGAGACGCAGCCAAAGATGCGAATAGAAAACTAATTTCAAGGTTGAAATTTTAATCATAATT
This sequence comes from Clogmia albipunctata, assembly GCA_001014945.1. Classification (NCBI taxonomy): domain Eukaryota; kingdom Metazoa; phylum Arthropoda; class Insecta; order Diptera; family Psychodidae; genus Clogmia; species Clogmia albipunctata. Next base: position 10,933 of record JXOV01035402.1, read on the forward strand.
TGGCCCAATTTGATATAAAATAACGGAAGAATTCAATACCAACATTAAAAACAATAAAATACAAAAACTTATTCAATTGTAAAAGTAATTATTTTGGTTTCAAGACAACTAAAGATAAGTTTTGAAAAGCGGATTATATAGTACTAAATTTTAAAAAACTGTTAATTTTTTTTTGTAAATAAATAAAACCTAAAGTAATTAAATTTTACATAAAACAACTGTATTAGAATGAAATTCAACATTTTTACCCTAGTCAGTATTTGCATATTTGGACATATACATTTTAATATGCAAATGACGATGACTCGAGACCCACTTCCACAATGTGAAATGATTTTCAATACGCCATTCATTCAACTCGAAATAATGGATCCATTATAATAGGACCACCAAACAATCTGCAGAGATATTTTCTCTCTCCATCTCGACAACAGCAAAATGGTCAACAAAAGTCGGAATAAGTAGAAAGTGTATTATGATGGAACCATTTTCAAAAGAGCAATTTTATGCTAATATTATACACAATCCACCCTACCGTAGCAGAAAATAGGGGGGTACTAATTAGTCCTGAATTGATTCGTTCACGTTCACTGCAGTAACTAATGCATCCCACCGTAAACATTTCAATCCAAAGTGCATAAATTTTGCATTGCCCAACCTCATACTCTTCACAGATTTTTTTCTCTATTGTTTTGTTAGGTGGAGCACAGCCGTATTTTATTTGCTTATACCTTATAGACTTTAGAATAAAATAGAAAATTTAAAAAAATATGATTTTGATATTTTATAAATAAATTATTAGTTATGTAATCAACAAGGTCGACAAATAAGACATAAATAAACATTAGGATCATTTAACACAACGAGCGTTGCAAGTGTTGTAAAAAACACTCAGACTTTTATATGAATTTGATCAATTTGATGAAAATATGTCATAGTCACACGTTAATTATAATAAAAAGTCTAGTGCTTGAATTAGATTATCAAAATATTAGTTCGATTAAAAAAGATTATGAAGAAAAAGTATTAGTGCATTTTATGAATTAAAATTGCATAAAAATAATTAGTTGATCATTTTCCAAATTATTTAACTAAATTTGAATTTATTCTAGAATCAGATTTACTATTATTAATTCCTTTTTACCCAATGTGCAGTAATCATTTAGAGATTCTAGGTCGACAAAATATATCAAAATTACAATGGCGACACGGAAATTGATAATAAAATGCCAATTTCTGGTGAATTGTTGTTGTGGAAACCCCCTGGTAACTTTAAATTAAGAAAGTTTGTTCAAAATTTGATAAATAATTATTTCGTAACTTTATCCCATTATGATTTCCTGTCAGAAAGTAATGATCATGAAATAACTTTGAGAAAATATTGTGTCCATAAAATCTCCCAAAAATTCTACTTTTATTAAATTCACAATACATATAATATTAATATATTACATGACTCTTAGTATAATTGTCTACGGTTCTACTAAATTATGTATTGTTTACCTTTCATTTGGTTAACATTTTCAAGGTAATATCTGGTATTAATAGAGAACATGTTTCATTCATAATATATTAATATATGAATACAACGAAAGTTTGCTTTGCTGCAAGAGACCGGCTTTGCGGAACAGTTTTGAAATACATTCTCCATTCATTCAAAAGAAATACGAACGATTTCACATAAATTTGCCGATTCAGGTTGATTCAGTGGCCTTGAAAACACACACCGATTGACAAATTCACTTATTGCTCATTTCACTTTAAAATTACTAAACCGGACCAATGGTCAATATTTTTAATTACATGCTGTTAAACACCATTATTTCAACACTTGAATTTTGGTTGCTTTGCATTCAAAAGTGGTCTCAAGTTCAAATAACTTAATTATTAGGAGAAATAGTAAATAGTGTGATATGCCATCGACCACACAAAACAGTAAACTTACAAAAGAAGTTGACCATGAAATACCTTACTTAGTAAAAAGCATAACAATCTTTTTGCCGGAATTTTAATTCAGTCCCATTAATTATTGTTTTAGAGGTTGCGAGTAGGGTCATTAATCAGGTTGTAAAGGAGTTTCAGTAAATTTCTAACGTGAAAATTAATATAATCCTAAAAGTTTTAAGTCTTAATCGTTCTCACCCTTAAAACTAAATACTTGAAAACGATTTAAATATTTTTGTTATCAATTATTCTATGTTGATTCTACTAGTTAAATGAACATAATTTACGACTAAATTCTAATTATCACCATTACTCTATTCTTCAAACAGACAACACTGGAGTCTCCAGATCCGCTTTCTTTGCTTGTTAATTCCAAATTGGTAGACAAAACACACTGTCAAGAATCATCTTCTCTTCAGTTGGCGGCCTTTGGCAAACATTTGAAAGTAAAAATGGAGATGATGACATTCAAACAATTTTTTCTCCCAAAACAGAAGATTCCGTTTCGCCATCAGCAGAACTCTTTTTGTGGACAAGCACATTGAGAAATTTTGCAGTCATATATGTGTACAAGTAACCGACTAAATGTCATACGGTGCGAGCGGAACCCTCACCAACAAATCACGCCTTTGAACAACCTTGCCAAGAATTACTAAACACAACAGATCATATCTTTGACTAAAAATGACAAAGAGGAGGAACACCCAAAATTTTTTCGAAAAATTGCACATTCAAAAGAAGGAGAATGAAGAATTGCAACAAAGTTGCTTTTGATTGACAGTCAAATTGGAGTCATTATCCACCAGAGATTAGCTTAACCTTGATGAATTGCATCTTAATTCTTACCAATTCCCCTGGACCCTGTCTGAGATGAGGCATTCTTCCATTCTGCGATTGAGGCAGGTTATTGTACTGTTGGTATCCCTGTCTGGAATTTAGATGTTGCTGTTGTTGCAGCTTTGCTTTATTCGGCACCATAAAACTGGGCAGATAGCTTAGACTACTCTGTGGCGTGTCGTACATGGAAGCCGGCCTCTGTCTTTGTCCAGACGATCGCTGGCCCCCATTCGCTCCCATCTGGTGGCCATTAGCCGCTTTGGCATTTGTTGGAATGTGCTGAAACGATGGCGAATGTATGAGCGTCCTTGAGATCGGCGGCAAATGATCATTTTGCTGCCATCGCATGTTGCTCTGGGCATGGGCTGGGTGCGGCAACGAGTACGAGGTCCTCTGGCCCGGCACATTGTACTTTTGTCCATTTGGAACCGCCAAATTTTGAGAGCTTCCTCTTAAGAAAGGACCACCAGCACCAATAGGTTGCGGGCCCACTTCATTCCGCGAATATTGGCCATTCTGCGAATACTGTTGATAGCTATTGCCCACCACAGACGACTGCACAACTGTTGAGCTCAAATCGCGCCACATTACCCCCTTTCTGTTTTCACTGATTTCTCAAAAACGAGTACACTAATAAATATGATCTTCTTAAAATACTACACAAACTATAATACTATTAGAAATGGCACTTCACTTGGAATTGCAAATTGGATTTATTGCCACTATATATTTTTTTTTTGATATTTCGTGTCACACTAACATCACATTTCTTATTCCTGGGTATAGAGGAGAAAACCACTAAAACTATCCAATTAGCCGAAAATAGAAAAAGAACAGAAGAAAAAAAACACTTGAAACAATTAGATTATTACATCGGTGTCGTCGNGATATTATATTTCGTGTCACACTAACATCACATTTATTATTCCTGGGTATAGAGGAGAAAACCACTAAAACTATCCAATTAGCCGAAAATAGAAAAAGAACAGAAGAAGAAAAAAAACACTTGAAACAATTAGATTATTACATCGGTGTCGTCGCGATTAGATCGTTTAACTGTAAATTTTGGGTTTGCTGCAACTCTCTGTGTAACAACCACTGTATAGTCTCTTTCATTTCTGCCTTTAAACAACTACACCACCGAAAGCCATTACTTAGTACACCGCACAAAACTCCAACTCATTCCAGGTTCACATTCATAAAATCTGCTCTATTCTCCTCTCATCAAATAGAGTCGTCGTCGTCTTCTGTGTCTTTGGATCAGCCAAAAGCACTGCTGGATAGTACAGTAGACAGATAGTCGTAGATAGAACAATACACTTTCACACAGGCCTCCAATATTATACTAAAAAAGGTAGGTATTTTACGGTACACCGAGAAAANCCTCCAATATTATACTATAAAGGTAGGTATTTTACGGTACACCGAGAAAAAAGAAGACAATTTGAGTGCTGCATAAATTGTTCGAGAGTGACGTCTCTAATCTAAATTATATTGCCCCAGAGTGTGACTCTCTGTTCCTATTCACGGCATGATGATGGTGAAGCTGCTGCATGGTCTATAAAGGCCCCAGTACATTTTTCCAGCTGACCATTAACCCATTCATCTCCTCTTTCCCCCTTTTTTTTTATTGAGGAGTAATAATATTCACAAATGGCAAACAAAACTGTATTTGTCGTAGCAAAATCTCCGAAAAANCCTATTCACGGCATGATGATGGTGAAGCTGCTGCATGGTCTATAAAGGCCCCAGTACATTTTTCCAGCTGACCATTAACCCATTCATCTCCTCTTTCCCCCTTTTTTTTATTGAGGAGTAATAATATTCACAAATGGCAAACAAAACTGTATTTGTCGTAGCAAAATCTCCGAAAAACTAATAACCACTCGCGGTATTTTAGCGCACACACAAATTTTCGCCAAATAGATAGGTTAACTGGCTTTTGGACTCTTCACGGTTTCGCGACGTTCTCGTCCGGAATCCAGCGAACGTTGAAAGCGACTGTGATGAAAAAATACACGCTTGAAAAATGCCAGAGCCTACAACACAATATCGTCGTATATATCAAAAGTCAAAACAGAGAACCACCACGCACCACCACTAAGCCAATAATCACGTAATTACTAGGTTGAATCACTCTTCGTGATGTTGTCTCTCGTCGGAGTCGCTTTTTTTTATTCTTCTGTGTTCAATTCAAAACCCAGAGTCTACTCCTATATGCAATCGATCCACACCAGAACAGTTATGGGGGGAAATGAATGACAACACACGACAAAACTATTTACCTGTACCACAAACTACTCTCTAAGCAAAACACCGTAGTCACCAACACAGCCGCCACTCTCTTTTTAAACCACCTTTTTGAATTTGAATTACTAACAAACACACACTCCCAAACACACCTGAGAAATAAATATCATAATATCGAAATAAAAAAATATAGTCAGAATAACACTTATACTTACGCTCGTCGTGGAGAAATTTAAATTCAAAACAATACGCGCGTGTTCCTGTGGAACGATTCTTAAACTTAAATAGATAAGATTAAGAGCCATTCCATACTGCTCTTGAACAGAAAATTAATTATTTAACCAAGAGAAATTCTTTCTAAAAGAGTAAAGAAAAACAGTAAAATATTGTTATTTGCAATAATAAGCAAAACATGTCTTAAGAAACACAATAAATTCTAAATTATTTTAAATAGTTATTTAAACCACTGGGTCGATAAGATATGGCAACATTAAAGTTTAGTGTTATAAAATTTTCAGCGATTGTTTTATATAAATTTCTTTGATTTAATAATAATTACGTTTGGTATTTTAATGCTTGTCGTCCGTGTTTCATATAAAATTTTATTTATTTTAAACAAATTTCGAGAAAAAAATTAAAAATTGGTATAATTATTTATTCGATAAAAAACGGTAAAATATTGTTTAACTCCCCAGTAGCAAAATCAAACAATTAGCAATAAATNCTTTGCCTTGTTGCACTAGCTGTTTTTAATTAATTTTTAAATAATTCTATTGAAATTGAGTGTAATTTTTCTTCGCTTACAATAACGTAAGCTTTATTTATTATTCTATGCAATCGATCCAAAAAAATTAAAAATAATTATTTCAAAAGTTGGTATAATTATTTATTCGATAAAAAACAGTAAAATATTGTTTAACTCGCCAGTAGCAAAATCAAACAATTAGCAATAAATACCTTAAGAAACCCAATAAGTTCTATATCATTTTTAATTATTTTAATTATAATCACTGTCTTTACATTCGAAGTAAACCTATCCTTAGGTACAGTTTCAAGACAAATGGTTGAAGAAACACCGCCGTCATTCCACTGATGTCTTGACTAAGATATCTGTTACCGTGAACAGAATTTCATATTCAGCGATTTTTATTCTCCACTGGTATAAGTTTAGATCGGATCATTTACATACCTATACAGAGATATATCTTAGAATCTCCAACGACTCTGGCTTTGATCGAATGCGAAAAAGAAAAAGGTGCGTTTTACAATTAACTACGTGTATGTAGTTTAGTTACTGAATAAAAAAATAGACTGTCAGTACACGGAATAAGAATTACTTTAATTCACTTTACAGCAACAGTTTTATCATGTTTATTTGGTTTTGTGTTTCAAGTCTTGAATCGATTTTATAAATATTAATTATTCCCTCCGTATACACACAATTACCCTGTCTTTTCCTACACGACTAAGGCGGAATTGCAAATGAGCCAAGTGCCCAAGTACGGTACCCATTTCTAGAGCAAAGGATTTTTCTGCTGTCTTGAATAATTGACAATAGATTGCAAAATAATCCAATTCATAATTAATACCAATTAGACCTCGAGCCTCAAGTCAATGACATTGTTAGAAGTTTTCGCTCTTTTGGAGAAGTCTGGCTTGTCTGGTTGATGGTGATGATATAGACAAGGATCCATCTCAAGTCAAGACACCCCCACGAAATTATAATAAAACGCCGACGACCTATGACGATGCCACTTTTTTCATCTTCTTACTCGTCTTATATTATTATTCTATTGAAGAGGAAATTCCGGCTGATGAACCGTCATTTTGGGCGTGATGTGGATACAAAATTAAAATTTCATTGCTGCCTGTGTATTATAGTGTACATTCAGTTTCGAGTAAACTCTATTATTTAAGCCTGAAATTACCATTCAATGGCTCTCTGTTCAGGAAAATGGCAAACCGACAAATGATTATCATTTCCCCACTCTATATTTTTTGCTCAATAATCTCACCACAGACTTTGTGGGATTTAATGAACATAAAAACTTCAAAGGCTGTGTCTTAACCCAGAATAGTTTTTTTTTACTAGCTCTAGGTCGTTCAGTATGACACTGAAATCAGTTATTATAATTACAACGAAATTGTTGTAGACATTGGTTATTATTAACAATAAAGGCAAAATTAACACAAAAATATAAGTCGAGATTTAAACTGAATATTTTAAGATTAATGTTAATTAGTTTGAGAAACAGTTCTCTTGGGTTTGTGGATTATTTTTCATATAAAACCTAAAGGCAAATATAAATTGAACTTACGTATATTTACTTTTAAAAATTGTAATTCACAATATCAATAATCAATAAGGTATAGAATAGATCCACTTCATGACGCATTTCAAATGTAAAAAATATGGCTTAGGAAACTAATAAAGACAATAAATGTGCGTAATAAATGTTTAAAAAATTAATCATAGATTTCCACAGAAATTTGTGTCATTATCGTGGATAACTAAACTTTGATAGCTTAATAAAATCTTGATAAACGAACAATCAACATTTCCTAATTAATTTAATCGAGTAGAAAATAGAAAAAATCAACTTTTGTGCCACTTCAAAACGAAGAGAAGAGGCATATTAAAAGTGATAACATCTACACAATCCAATTATCGAGTCAAAAATCCTCGAATAATTCTTTGAAGTTTTCCCTGTTTAATTTTATAATGCGGAACGTGACTTTTCCGTAGAATTATTAAGCACCTTAGTCCTGAACCTTAAAGGTTCAAGTTCATGATAGAAAGGACATTGAGAAAGTTCAAACCATTCTTGCGCGTTTTCCCAATGCATTTAACTTTTACTTTTCTGTCATACTTTTTTTTTTTGTAAAAACAGTGAAGACATTTTAATTATTCCACAATCGCTGATAAGCTTATCCTTGAGTGTGTATAATTTTTTTATTAAACGACCGACAACGATACAGCACATTCTTGAGCGCCGAAATATCGCGTGAAAAGATAATGAAGCAAGCAAACGTGGTACCCGTTTAATTATTAATAAAATCGCACAGTTTAAAGGAAAAACACTTTAATCGATATTAGTTTTCGGCCATACAGACAGACTCAAGAAACAACAAAACCAATAAACGCAAACACATTAAGACAAATACACACCTCGCTATCGATAACCTAAACGGTTCGATCGCGCCATTCTTTTTATTGGTTCGCGCATTTTTTCGCACCAATCACCCACCCCTCGCGTCGTAAAAATCGATTAACGACAGATTATGGGGACAAGTCGGACCAAAATGCAAAAACAATGGCAATCAATATTCATTAAAGTAAGGAGGTATCGCCAGATACGTGAGACAGGTGACTTGTTTTCCAAATTTTACTCATTACACACTCGCGGTAGCTGTTAATGGGTTTTTGCCACTACAAATTTTCGATTCTGATATCATCAAATTGTTGTCCTACGATGACGTCGATCGATGAGAATAAGAACACTACTTATCGCCATAAAGGAACCTAAATTGTTGCTAAAGAGTTTTACAGACATTAGATGTGATGAGATGAGAATGGAATATCTTAAAATTGAACAAACAATTATTTTTTGAATAAACAGCGTGTGTTTATGACATGCAAATATTGACAATGTTACAAGATATATGTGAATATTATTCTGCGGCGACACAACTGCTGACTAATGTCAAGAAGCACCAAGACGGCAAAATAATATGTATGGAGTCAACATCTAACCTTAATACATTCTTACAGATAATGTTTCAACAATGATAAAATAGTAAAAGGGTAAACTGATAACGATTACAATTGAAAAATATGATTTATCCAATTAAAATAGAATTACGGTTCTAGTATGTGGGATTAAAATAAGATATAGAAAAATTATTTTTTATTTAAAAAGATTTTATTTATTATATATAGGAGTCAAATATTCCTTTCCAATATACTGGGGTAGCAAATCGTTGTCATAGAATTCGTTGGTGCGAAACCAGTATAAGCAATGATTTTTCCTTCCCAAATTCATATCTTATGCTCATTAATACTGTGATTACTATGCAAAAACTGATATACCCACCTTACATTATCGAACAACTATAATCTCCAATTTTATTTGGTCGATGGACAGGTTTTCAAAGCTTGGATAGGGCGCACAGATATAGAATATTACCGTAACTTTCTACTAGTAATTGAATACCATTGAAAAATTGATATAAAGGGACTACAACGAAACCTAGTGTGTTCTTTTTCGATGGGAAAAACCTATCCAAACTAAGACCCTATATAGAATCCTTTGTTCTTGCATTATAAAAAATAATAATTTGTACACTTGCTATTCAATTGTGAATTGCAAAAAATGACAACTAAATAAGTACGTCCTTTGGTAACTATGATATCGAAAAACGAATTGGTTTAAACGGTTGTAGTGTCCTATAAGAATTCCTTTTCATTAAAATAATTTTCCTAATTTTGACATACGAAATGTATATTTTTATTACTTTTACCATAGATAGATAGATTTTTAAAATGAAACATTCTTTTCTGCATGACAGGAAAATATTACTACAAGCAAGAAAAGAATATACTCCATTGACAGTATGACCTTATCTGTCATACTTTCATTTTTCATTTCCCAAATCCATTGTATTACTCATAAATTAGTGAATTTAAAACGATTTAGCCACATATAAATGTTTCTTACTTCCCCAAAGCAATTCACTATGTGACCTAACTGATGATCTAATCGGAAACTGCCTTCTTATCAAATCTTTTAAATATCTTGACACAAAAATAACTATTAAACAATATCTAAAAACAAACATTCTGCACTAAAACTTAATAAAGACGAATTTCCATATTAGGAAAATCAACACGACAATAAACCCAAGAAGAAACATACAAAAACATGAAAAAAAACTCATGTTCATTTTCAGCTTTTGAGGAATTTCAATAAAAGTCTAAGAAAAAATGCATTACAAAGAGACATTGAAGACTATTAAACAGTCTTTCCAAAGCAGCAAATATCAAATTGATAATCGCGTGTAACCTTTCCTCCATAAGTACTCGTACATACTTTACATATATCAAAAGAGGCATTGTTGTAAAGACATCCCAAACCATGTTTCTGTCGCTTACATCTTTAATGCAAATTATTATCATTTTGGAACAAATAAAGACCTCGCCACATGACACATGCTGTAAAGTCAATATACCTTCTAGATACGAGTACATGTATAGAAAGTGTCTCTGTAGGCGTCTAACATTTAATGGTCGAGTCTACCATTATTATTTCTTTACCGACATTCTCAAATTAATTCAATAGCTATTTTTCTTTCATAAATCACCAATATCCATAATTTAGGAGAACATGGAGAGCGAACAATCGAACACTGGTCATATACACATCTTATACACTGAGACACCAATTGATTGACTTCATCTTGGTCTTTTTTGCAAAATACCCATAGAGCAATTGTTATGTGGAAATATAATTCAAAAGAGCGTTAATTTTTATTCCATTTTCCTCTCTCATTATTTTTACAGTTTTGTTGCCCGGTATTTAGAGCGTAAATGTCATGTTACGTCACATAAAATATGTGTATAAAAATACAATGTGATTATTCAATCAAAATTCCAATCAAATCAAGAGAGAGATGAAATTACCTGCCAATAATTTTGACCATTTTTGTGTGTGTGTGTTTTTGAAGTGTAATTATAAACGGTGACCAATTCCGTTTTTATAAAGACATTATCATCATTAAGATTCAAGAAAATATACTAGAAAATTTAATTATATCTGTCATTTTGTTGTTTGTTGGCTTATTGTTTGCCAGCCAAGAAGTTCGTTCCCAAATTTCAAACACAATTACGGGAAAATACCAAACAATGCCTATTTTAGACGTGGATTATATGTCGGTCATTTTCCAAGAATAGGGAAACAATTTACCCAGATAAATTACAACAATTTANCGTATATGTCGGTCATTTTCCAAGAATAGGGGAACAATTTACCCAGATAAATTACAACAATTTAAATAACAAATTTCGATTTTCAAATGGAATAAAATTAGAAATTTTAATTAAGTTACACACATCTCAAGTGCCACTTTGTTATTATATTGTATAAGATGATGTGTAAATTATTACATTCAGCTATACATGTGAATGAACCTGTTCATCTAATTAGAAATTACGATTACTTGAATGACTTGGAACAGACAAACAAAGGGAGGAGTCGTCGTTTTGCTATTTTCAAACGATTACTGATAACGTGGAATTTGATGAGCGGAAGATATCGGTTAAATGTCTTTATCATTATCGCATACCTCTGTTTCAGTTTCGTAAGAATTCTTGAATATAATAAATTTCTCTGATTAATTTAAGACCTGGTTAAGACCAAACTTACGATGAGATTTTTTGTTCATTTGATAGATAGTTTAATCCAGACATTTTTTTTTGGAAAAAAACTATTTTTATTTATAGATTTNCCTCTGTTTCAGTTTCGTAAGAATTCTTGAATATAATAAATTTCTCTGATTAATTTAA
>JXOV01035429.1:800-11142 GCA_001014945.1 Clogmia albipunctata
AAATGAAAATGCTTGAAAAATGTCCTCAAACACATAAAATAATAGAAAATTAAAACAGGAAACCTTTTATTATTGTAACTATATTAATTATTTGACTTAAGTAGTAACTAGTTTAGGTAATAAACTATTTTTTTAATATTTTACTAAACAGCAAATTTTTTCACAATTTGGTTTTTTGGCCAGAATTTCTATATTTATAGCCGAAATTCAAAATTAGAACAAATGTGCATTATAATCTATTTAATCTGAAATGCGAACCAAAAAAAATTTTAAGAAATTGTCCGAAGAGTAATTAATTTTGATCACTTTTTTGACGAAAATTGACGAGTGTGCGACGCCACAACAATCGTTACTGGTCTGGATCTAATCAATTGGTTTTACGGAATCAAGGTTTTTGAAATGTCCTATCTATTCTTAATCTTATGGTTTAGTACCATGAACAAATGATTCTACGAGTATACAGAGACTATTTATTAACAGGTTTTTGCCAATCCAGCAAAACACTCATAGTTGAGGCCGGGGATATTATTTTTGAAAATATATTTAAACACATATTAATAACCAAATGTTATTAGTGAAAGAGAGTAATGAAATTTGAAAGAAAAACTTACGATCTGATCAGGGCTCGAACCTAAGCTCTTCGAATTTAATTCTATGTCAACGCCAACTGAGACACTCAGCCTGTGGAGAGTTTATGATATTCATATAAAAAAGTTGGTTATTACACTAAGCATTGCAATATGAAACTAAACTTCACATATTCTGGAACGGAGATAACAGTTAATGTTTAAATAAGAGACCCAGTGACTTAAAATCTGTTTTAAAAAATACAAAGGGTAATACAAAAAGGTACTTATAACTTACGCTACATGTTAACTTTTCATTAACTATTTGTTTTCATTGTAAAAGTGATCAGTAAATAGCACATAACCAATTAATACAACCCATTATTCAATATCACTTAGGTTCTTTTATGCAACAAGTCATCAACAAGATTGAAATTTAATTTTTCCCGATTTAAAAGACTTACATAATTTTTTTAAAACTATAATTACACAATTTGTGAAATAATAATGAATGAGTTAGATTTCAAGTGTTAATTATTCATAATACATAAATCTTTAGATTTTTTTTAAACAAAACCAATAAAAAGCGCTTGCTTAAATACAAAAAGAGTTTAAACTACATACCACTTTATCAGGAAGAAAATAAAAAGGCCTATTAATACCGTTTGCAATAAAATGACCTTAAAATAAACCATTAACTTTGATTATTAATATAAATTCTAATTAGACAATACCTCAGAGAAGTATTACTTTTAAGACGTAAATATAAAGCTTTCAAAAGTGAAGAAGCCTCATTCAGTTCAGACAGTCAAAACTGATGTAAATATGGTCAGTGAGGCGTGGGAGTGAAATCTTTACTACCGACTTTACAGTCGACTCGAGAGTGGAATAATTCAGATTTGCAAGATTACTGTCACTCTCGAAGTCAGTCGAGTTAATCCCGGGAAATTTGCCAGGAACGTGCACCCCCCATTCAGCAGCAGCCGATACTTTGGTCGCAGACGATGATGAATGATTTCAGCTGAATCATTTTGTCGCCTACACGCCTGACTTCCGCCAAAAGCTCGCCCCCATTCCACCTTTCAGACAGTCTTCATCATCTCGTGAAACGTGCCAGAGTTCTCCGTCGTAATCCTCATTTAACCAAGGTATCTTAACCTCTTCTCACCCCATTCAACCGTTTTATGGCTCATGTTATTTATGTCGAGAATTTCTGGCTTCGGTTCTTATTGCCCGAGCAAGGAAGTCGATGATAAAGACGACGACAGAAATGGTAAATCTTTGTTAAGTTTCTTTTTCAATGACAACAGTAAAATGAATTTGATCTCCAGATATTATCCTTTTGATGTGACATTTTGAAGATTTTTAAGTTTGTTATAAATATAATAATTTTTATTGCAGAGTATTAATAGAGAAACGGTTTTAAAGCATTAAAAATATTATAAATCAGACTATTTTTAATATATAATACCATTCAAAACCCCTTAAAATCATAATAAACTCTAAATAATAATAAAAACCGTCTTTGTCCTAGGTCTAAATAATGTTATTTTCAAATCAGAGTTGTTTTTGTGAATTGTATTAAGTCAAAATAATTTTGGGGCTTTTGTATTGACAGGCTTTCACTACCAAAACAAAGCACACATGTCCTTTGCTCTATTTTAAATTCATATTTTACCATATCATCATACTAGTAGAAACATCCGTTTATTCCTTGATATCTGGGCATTCCACAAAAGCTTTGTTAACTTATACGTCGAACAATAACAGTTGACTTTATACATACAATTAAATAGTAGGAAGTTGTTTTTCAACTGCTTTAAAAAATGTAATACGAGACAACAGCAGTGGCAATTCAATGTTTGAAACTACCGATTGTGCTAATTGTTTGCGAATCTGATCACAAACTGTGTTTAAATCAAATCTACAAAAATAAGAGAGCTGTGTAGACATAGTTACTCCCGTAGCAAAGGCAATTCCAAGTAATACATGGCGCACTGAGGTTGATAAGAGACTTTTGACAATTAAATACTTTGTTTCGAAAACACAATTACACGGTTATAGCTTTGGTGTACAGAGAAACAACCAAATCGAGATCGCAATGAAAGTGATGCACAGTGATTAGATATTTATTGTCAAGATCACAGATGGAAGTGAGTACAGGAGTGATGGTGATGTTCTCTTTGAACATTCCGAGTCGTGTAGTTGCGCTCATAATTTATGTTGTCTAATTATTTTATAAAAATACGAGTTACCATAAGAACGCTGGCGTGTTTTTCTAATTTGTTCGATTTCATCTTACTCTAGAAATCATATAGTTGGATGGCCCGAAAATATAATACTTTTTCCCATTTTATATGAAATTCTGCCTTACTGGGTAAATAACTTAATTCTAACATTTGACTTGGATATATAACTAATTAACAGGATGTTAATAATGGATATGGTGAAATTAACTGATGACGTCCTTTTCTGGTATTAAACATATATACTCATAATATAAGTTTCTTTTTGATATTTTATTAAAAGAATTTACATTTCAAAAACTGTTTGTAAACTACAATTATAACCCGTGTTTTACACTTTTTTATTATAAATATTTATTTAAACCAGTTATAAATCAATTGATCATTACATATCCGAATTTAATATTCGCATGTTTTTTTTGTATTTAATTAATTATTCAGTTTATTGATATTTGCTTGAAACATTCCAATGAAATTGCAATCGATTTGATGGATATTACCGAAAATTAGCAGATTTATGTTATTTGGAATCGAGGTAAATAAAAACCGGTGCAGCCAGTCGCCTGATGGTGCGACCAAATAATGATTCATTGCCTGTTTTTGCCATTAAATCCGTTTATTTTACAGCTTGCTGCACCACAATCGATAAAATATGTGGTTCGCACGGGCCGACAACTTGTCAGGATGAGACAGACGGCCGGTCGGGTGAACGAATCACGTTTAATGGGAATTAATTACCCAAGCACTCGTCCAATTTAATCATTTTCCGCATGTTGACGGTGAAATTAATATACCAAAAACACTGAGTTTGATTTATTGTCGTGTGCTGTACTGCCGACAATAAGGCTTAGAGGCAGCTGCTGTGGATAGCTCGGTCACATTGGCTTAGGGCGATTATAAAAGTGAACATTATTGAAAACAGTATATCAGATTTAACTTTTTTTTAATCGACGCGTGATAATATTCGATTATAATTACTGGTAAATTAAATGCCTTTATGAAAGCCCTCGCTACTTGTTAGTAAAGGGTATACTTAACGTAAAATGCTCTATTAATGAAAAAATTACTTATTTGTCAAGCCTGTTATGCCCAGACGGTCTTTTAGGCAAGCTGCCATTGAGTGATACTATACTTTGAAACTTTGAATATATTTTCAAAGCAAAGAAGTTAGATAAACGTATAATATTATATATGATATCGTATTACAGAATATTCTGTTGAAAAGTATGTGACGAATGCGTCTCTAACGACAGTATTTACGGCATCTTCTTTCCATCGGTGTTCGTCACCTCGCAATGCTTCAGTGTTCAGTGACAACCGACGAGGAATATGCCTATTATGTAACTTTCATTTCATCGAGCTCATGTGCGTAATTTATATTATATGTATTTTTCTGTTCGTAAATAAACCAACTGTATCGGGAGCGTTTAATTTATACAAGAACTTTCGAGTCAATTGATTGAATTCCTTGACAGGAACCATTTAAGTTTGCAGACCGACGTGATTGAAAAAATCGATGAATGAAAAAATAACATACTCTGAAATAATTTAATGCTCCGTCTTTTTTGTGACTGTATTATACATCTGTCGACGTTTCCATCGACTTGTTATTAGGAAGATTGCATTTACATCGCGGTGGAGTGCGCTTATAAAATTGTATTTAAACATTCTTTTCCATTCGCGTTTAATTTACGTGTAAATTTTTGACACACCTCTTTGAAGAATCCATTAAGATTTCAGATCGATATGATTGAGAAAATCGGCGAATGGAAAGAGAACATTATCCGGTAAAATTTCTTTACTGTGCGTATATATGTACTTCTATTTCATTGTAAGCCTTATTCGAAAGTTAAAAGGTCAAGTATTGTGGCGTCTTATTTGGAAAATATTGAAATCACAAAATATCTATGCGTTTTTATTCACAGTAACTGCAAAAAGCTTTTAGGTTTTTAAAAAAATATTTTTTTTTATCGTTTTCTTACTGTTGGGAGTCGTTTTCTTAATAAAATAAATTTAGGCATTTCAGGGCTACATTACTTAAATACATATCAATGTCAAAGTTTTATATTGGATAATGCATAATATTATTATAAACCAATTTTATAACCATAATTATAGGGTTAGTATTTTATTCCTTAAAAGTTAGATTTTTAAAATTACTTATTTAAATTAATTATTTAAATTAATTATTTAAATTTAATATATTATCTGTAACAAAAGTTCAGATTCGTCTCGTCTAAAAACGGACGTAAAACAAGAGGGACAAAAAGCTTCGGCAGAATCAACCCCGGGAGCGATAACAAGGAATGATAATTGTACTAACCATATCACTGGGACATGGATTCGGAATACAATATACGTATTTTGATCCAAGGGATGTGAAAATATTCTCAACAACCTCAATTTACATACGAATTTACGTATTTGCGAACATAAATTTATGTCATTGTCGAAGTCGTCAGCATCCTATCCGACGACGATGACAATAACAGTAGTCGGCCCCGGATGACTTTAGCAGTCCCACACAGTCCCAGGCAGACACACGGCACTGCTGCTGTTGTAAAGACGACGATGACGACATGAAAGTAATCCCGCTGCTATGAATATCGTTACCCGAGGGAGCGGGTGGTTGCCGTTGCTGCTGGATCGCATGTGACGTGTTCCGAAAAGAGAGCTGTGTACAGTATGGTGTTAAAATCATGAAGCAACTTTTCTAATATTCGTGTTAGATTCATTAATCTTTTGCTAGTATAGGTTTCGTGGGATTTATCAATTTGAAACACATGAGTTTATAGAAATTAAATAACGAATTATGATAAACTTTTATAACAATATCGAAATTGTTATTATGCATAATGCTAATAATTAAATAAATGTGTTTGCATTGGAATACCATAATGCATCGATGACATCAAAATATTTTTAGAGTTAAGCCATAAGTACCGTTAAGCTACGAAACGCCCTTTATTTTAAATTCGAAATTTATTCCCGATTAATAAGATATTCAAAGGAATCTGTATTTTATTTGAAATCGACTGCAATTTTAAAAATTAAAATAGGACATGCATTAAAGTCGCTGTGACTGTTTGAAATTTGAACAAAGCAATGGTAGAGCCAGAAAGATTATTTCTTGATATGTAACAGGGCTACCTTCATATGGTAAGCATTAATTACCCTATTTTAATTTTTAAAATGGTAATTTTTTAGCAGGCTGTGTGTTTGAGTTGATAGTTTAGTTTTTTCAAACGGAATTTAAACTAATTGCTGAGATTGTAAAATTTGACAAATATTAGGGAATTTTATGTTCGCAGATAGATAAAAATGATGTGCATCGTTTGGTACAATAGGGATACTGTTTTCATTTCTTCTGACTAAAGTTTTCAAAGGTTGCCTGGAGAAAAGTATGATTTTTTGGTTTCGTAGACAGAGGATGGATAATTCTTTATAAATATTGGAGAGTGTAGGACGGATCAATTCAGTATTTCGTTACATTTGTTTGAAGCACACTTAAATTGGGATGATGGTGACCGAAGGACCTGGAGTGTGGATTGTGTTGGAAATGGAAATAACCCTAAACCTCTCCTTATACTGTGTTTGACCTATACTGCCCATGTGAGCGGTGCCGTATGGCGTGTGTATAGACATATTCTTTAACACAAAAGTAGATAGTGAAAACGCGTACGTGAGGAGGACACGAAGGGCAGCACCCATGACTCCAAGGAATCATGTTTGTGCAACGGTCCGGTGATCATTCATATGTATTTATATATATATGAGTGAGGGCTTTAACTCAGTCATGGGTTGTTTGGTCCAATTATACAATACAAAGTTTTTTTGCCAATATAACATTCACCACTAATAAGTGTTGTTTGTTATCCTTTTTACAATTAGAGACAATACTAACAAAAAGAAAAGTTATTGATCTGTTGAATTACATATTTACACAAATTTTAATTGCAGAAATTAATTATTGGTAATTGAAAACCATATTTTAAAAATAAATTTTCCTGCTAATTTTAAGAACCGACACTCGGTTTCATCAAATTCTGACATTATTGAGCTTTAAAGAATTTGATTCATTGTTTTCGTTTATATCTTTGAATTAAAAAATATTCTTATGGAAACATAAAAACTGTGCTCTCATTAAATAATTCATTCATAGTTTATTATTTGGATTAATAAATATTTTTACATCAAAATTTGATATGCTAATAGTTTTGCACACCACTGTAATTTAATTTGAGAGGTTGAGGAGAAATCGTCGCATTTCATTTTACACCCGTCTCTGTGCCGATAATGTTTCCATGTGGCGGAATCTCTGCAAATTCCGCACCAAGTTGTTCGCCAATTTGCGGATGCCGCTTCAAATTACCACCCCCTGAAAATATTATTATCATCCGTGGTGTGCGTTTTATTAATTTTATTAGCGGTAAAATTCCGATACTCCAGTTTCCGTACAATACACACAGTTTTTCCGTGCCCAATTTTTATGCTAATTAGTCGCTGTCGACACCCCGCCGCAAATTTTAAATCCCTTTTTGCCGCTTTTTGGGCGCGATTATCAACTTTGGCAGCCGCGCCACGGATGACGTATGATGACACACCGTAAAACACACCACTGTCGCACGTCTTTCTTTGTTATTATCATCACCATCCCCCATGAGTAACTCAATCTAACCGGGAGAAAGTTTGAGTTAGAGGAGGAAAACGGAAAAACGATCCACTTCCTCATCTCTGCCATTTTTTCGCACAGAAAAAGAACGCTGCCACCAATGCGTATTAAATATTCAACGCTTTTCACAAGCGGGGTTATAACTTCTGGAACAGATTTATACCCTAGATTAGCATGTGTTGTATTTGCAGAGATTTCACTTTTAACAGGTACTTTCTTCAACCTGATATCTTCACTTTACACGCCGTTTTATATTAGAATTTAATAATTTCGTGGTGCACTGATGTAATACATGTGAAATATTATACAAATTTAAGATTTTATTTTATTGTCATTCATGGGCGTATTTTATTAGAAATTTATTTCCGGTACCCTACAATAACCTCAAATATATAGGATTATAATAATAATTAATATTATTATTTTTGTTTGAAAAAGATGTATCATTCTCGTATATGTAATTATAGGATTAGATTATAGACTTTGATATAACATTAGGTTATATAGCTTTACTTTGTATTTTCTATATAATTACATAAAAGCATTATTGTTTGGCTGTCTACTAACAGCTAAGTTAAGAACACTTGAATACTAGAAGACTAATATAAAAGCATCGTTGAAGCTTAATTGTATTTAAATAAAAAGATTGCAATAAGTAAAAATACAAGTTTCTCGGGCCTGTTCAGTTTTGGGAGTTCTAAGTTCCTATTTAGTTACTAGTCTTAAAGTTTATTCTCAATTTTTTTAGTTTATCAGTGGTACGAGTATCTTGCTTGATTTTTAAGATTTTTGTAGCATTCAAGGTTATATTTTTCAGTTAAAGACAAATTATATGTTTTAAAGTCGAACTAATGTGTAGTGCAATTCGCCATTTTTTTTGGTTAAATCCGGCTCGAAGAACCGATGTGTAGCTGTCAACTTGCAGTAAAGTTAGGAACACTAACAGAAAGCACTGTAGGGGTTCAATTATATATTACATCATTCCAACAAAAAATTATCTGTTTTGAAATCGAAATTGTCTTTTATACTTTTTATACCAGTTCTATGACAATTGTTTTAAGAAATTATACTTTATCAATAATATTTTTTAATGAAAGTTTTTAAGTTATATATTTTAAAAATTTATATTAATGAACTCAAAAATTTGTTATAAATGAAACTGAATTGAAATGTCATATACCATAATTAAAGACTTTTGAAGGCTAATGGTTTAATTGCAATACCCCAAAAATGGATGTTTAACGAAAAGGTACCACTAATCTTGTTAACTTTCCTGTTCGGCTATGGAATAAAAAAGAGGGATCTATTAAATAGACTATTTTAATGAAAAGAAAACCAATAAGCAAAAACACATATATTATTTAAGTTTGTTTGAATAAAATTGAAAACCCATTTCAATTAGTGTCACTTCTAACGAATGCTTGTTCAGGGTATAGTATCTGCACCACTTTTACAACATAATCAAATTAGTCAAGATTTGTCGTGTTCTATCTTCTAAAGCGAACTAAGCTCAAGTGGTGGAAAAGTTGAATAAATATTGTAATCAAAGCAAAATTGGAGTATATAAATTGTCAGGTTCTCGGTGTCTGAAATCAGTTTAGCACTTGGGATCGTGTCGTCGACGCTCGCTGTCATACTCTCGGGTCTGATAAATAATGGGTGTGTAGTATGGGTGGCAAGCACCTGGAATTAATTACCTCGGAGCGCGGAAAACCGTCTTCGACCGTAGCAAAAACAAAGGGCGGCACTTTTCTTCTAGTCTGGAATAATTATTAATTTACAGTAGCACCACGACGACGACTACGACGACAAAATTCCGTGGCGGTGTTCATAAAAGGCGACACGAACGGAAAATAATGAATGGTGCGAAATTTCTGCGCTTTTAGCAAAGAGGCTACACTGGCAAACGACAGTGACAGAGTATCGAGGCTGGAATTTTCCCTAACAGCCCTCAGTCCCACACCCTCAATAATTTCGATCGAAAAGCGGATTTGATGGCAAAGTGCCAAAACCGGCGAAATAAGTTGTGCTCAAGTTTATTTCTAACTTTCATGCAACTAAACAAACAATGATATGATATATAATACATGAAATTTTTGCTTGCAATAAAAGTTTGTATGTGGTTTATAAAATCATTTATAAATATAATATTTCAGATACCAATTTGAAAAATGATTGAATTTTAAATTTTTGGAGGAATAGGATTGCACAGGCAAAGGGCCGGACTGGCCCATAAGCCTATAGTGATAGTGATTGAATTTTAAACATTAGAGCTTTTATTATTCGTAATATCAATATACACAGTGAATTGAGGTTATAACCGAACCCGTTTAACCTTGATTTGTCCTGAATGTAATGTATTGTTAAATTGGACCAAACAACCCATGACTGAGTTATAGCCCTCACTCATATATATAAATACATATGAATGATGATGAGTGATGGGTGCCGCCCATCGCCTCCTCCTCACGTAGGCGTTTTCACTATCTACTTTTGTGTTAAGGGAGGTGGATAGGATATATGTGCCAACGACCCGCCATTCGGCACCGCTCACGAGGGCAGTATAGGTCAAACACAGTATAAGGGAAACGTTTAGGGTTAGTTTGGGTAAGACAGTTAGTAAGGTAAAGGATCAATTTATATGAATGTTAGTGTTAGTTTTTTTGTTGTTAATAACCGTTTAAAATTTATACAACTTCTTAGCCCTTTCTATGAGCAAAAATTACACAACCTATTTGGCGACATTTGCCAGAGCATAATTACAAATACTTAATTATGATANAAAGGATCAATTTATATGAATGTTAGTGTTAGTTTTTTTGTTGTTAATAACCGTTTAAAATTTATACAACTTCTTA
>JXOV01035444.1:0-33332 GCA_001014945.1 Clogmia albipunctata
GATAGCTCACTCTTATTTTCCTGAATCACTTCGAGTTTTGAAGTTGCTACATTTCACTGAAAAAAAATT
Source organism: Clogmia albipunctata (assembly GCA_001014945.1). NCBI lineage: Eukaryota > Metazoa > Arthropoda > Insecta > Diptera > Psychodidae > Clogmia > Clogmia albipunctata. The sequence continues at coordinate 70 of JXOV01035444.1, forward strand.
TATATTATTAATCATTTAATGTATTCTGATATTTTGAGTTAGTTTACCCCATTTTTGTTGGATTTTCTCTATATTCTCCAAAGACGAATTCNATGACCGATTGAGCAATGTCCATTTCGGATAGCTCACTCTTATTTTCCTGAATCACTTCGAGTTTTGAAGTTGCTACATTTCACTGAAAAAAAATTTATATTATTAATCATTTAATGTATTCTGATATTTTGAGTTAGTTTACCCCATTTTTGTTGGATTTTCTCTATATTCTCCAAAGACGAATTCTCAACAACAGGATTTTTAACTGGCTCGGGCGGTTCTTTATTCGAAATTCTATCGTTATTACAATCCGAAACAATTATTTTCTCGCGATTTCTTTTGAGAATATTTCGTTTTTTAAGACGAGCTTCTCGTTTTAAGCTTAAAGAACTCTGTTCAGGCGAAGACGACATTGGCAAATTCTTGCTGGGTATTGTGCCTTTCTTCAATAATATTCTTTTTAGGAAACAATTTTCTATTTGGTTCATTCCAAAACTATTATAGTCTTTTGGTTTAAAATGTTTGAAACAAATACATGCAGTTTTTATTATGAGACGATTTGCTTGTTTGCAGTTTTTACCCAAGTTTTAGCTAATTCTTCGTCTTATGGAAAACGATGGTATTTCACTGAATTACTGTCACAATTGTCTTTATTTCTAACTAACTTTTTGTGGTTTGTCATTATTGCAACCAAATACTGCACAAATAACCATTTTCATAAACTTAAAATACGGTTTTTAAAAAAGAAAACTTATCTATAACAAACGGCGCGCTTTGTTTGCAAATTGAATTGTCGCGGACTAGGCTACTTACATCTGACCGTGTTTCGGGAATGTTCTACCTTTTTCTTATTATACCAAGGTTTTTATGGTACTTTATAATCTGAAATATATTATAAAATAAAAAGGTCTCTATCGAAATAAATAGTTGGTTACTATTTTCATTACTACCTAATTCTTATTAATAAATAAATTTCAATATTGTTATTTGGAAACCCTGAAAGATGAAATTAAATTATAAAATATAATACGTAAATCTATATTTCTAATAAATTATGATTGATATTTTTAAAATTAATGATCTCTGTTTATCCAAAAATTGGAATCTGATTCTTTTCAATCAATATTAATGTTATGTTGAAGAAATAGTTTTCCAGAGTACAATAAATATTATATATTCCGATTTAGAAATTTATTATATAGTATTATGATACATGAAAAGCATTTACTACTCTATTTTTATAAATTTTTTTAAGCTCATTAAACATGTAGATGATGTAAATTATTCTGCTGCTCCTGATTCCTGTTTTGTTTCATTTTTGTAATTGTCGTTCGGGTCCATCTGTTTTTGAAAATCCGAATTCTCCTGAAATTGATTGAAAATGGAGTCTGATTTTTCCCTCTGGTCATTTTTATACTGGTAATTTGCGAAATTAATGTTATCCATCTTTGCATTGTCCATATTCTTGTACTGGTTCGTTGGACTGTAATCCGTATTATTATCAATGTGCAGTTTATCATAGTTCAAAATGTTTTCCTGGTGCACATTGGCCGTTGTCATTGGAACTGTCTGAAAAAAGTTATTTGGTGGAGCTTCATGATAGGGACTGTACTGATCCGCAATAAGATTCTGAATCTGATTTCTGTCTTTAGAAAATTCCTGTCCTCGACAAACGAAATTCCCAGAATGGTTAACAGAATCGATTAATGACTGAGGACTTGGACTGTTGATTGGTTGTGCATTATTTTGAGACCTTGTAGCGTTCATTATTTGAATAATGGCCGTTTTACCAGAATCGTCTTCATTTGGAATTCCTCTGTATTTTGTGAGCTGTTGGTAGACTTGTTTCATTCTTTCCATATTTGTCCTGCTCGCCACAGTATGGTTGACCATGGAAATAGGGTAATCCTTTCCAATTATACATTTAGCAGTCTTTTGGATAACTTCTGGAGCATTCCACGGTTCATGAATATATTTGGTCGGGAAGTTCTTCAAAACTGGCAAGTACTTTCGTATATAATCCCCATTTGGATCAGCCTTCCGTCCAAATCGAACCGGGCAATAACAGTGGAAAAACTGCTGAAAAAATGAGGAACACGAGAGCCACATCCACATTCCAGCATTAACAGACCAATCAGCGTCAAGGAGCAGTTCCTCAAACACTTTCATTCCCTCTTCCCATGAAATCCATAAATCTCCCCGAGTTAGAAAGCATGCCACTGCATGTCTCGACAAATGATGTATCCACCCTTCTTCACGTAACTGCGCCATAATTGCGTCGATCCAAGGGAATCCAGTTTGTCCCTGTAATTAAATTAATTTAGTAATTCGTTTAATAATTTCATAAGAAATCAATATTACATTCGCCCATTTGGCTAGGGCTTCGGCATTTTTGTCCCACGGTATCTGGACACATATTGGATTCCCAACCATTTTGTCGAAATTTGGGTTTTTCGTTGCTGCACAGTAAAAGAATTCTCTCCATAACAGTTGTCCGTGAAGAGATAGGGGTGGATAAGCCCGTTTAATTTTCTTGTAGAGATCTAAACGTTTTTATTGAATTTTAATTGGTATATTTTATTTCTTTAATAAAAAAAACTTACCTGTTAATTGATGATAAAAAAGCCTAGTGCTAAGGCACCCAAATCGAAGATATGGGGAGAGTCCTGTCTGACTTGCTAATAAAGATTGAGGTGACATTTTTGGGCGTCCAAAAGAAGCCACCCACGCTTTCCTTTCCAAGTGCCTCTCCAACCTAGCCAAAGCTTCCGTCTCCCCTCCAACCCATACTGGGGGCTTCAATCCTTCCACATCAAATCCTGAATATTACATATTTTCGTTTAATAATTTTAAAATCAATATCTACTTTAAATTATAATCAAGCGGATCTGAAACAAAACTAAAAAGTTCTTAAAGTCTTATAGTTAATCATGGAATTTGTAACTAAATGCACTATATTTCATTAACATGAAATGCATTTGGTTTGAACTAATTGCAAAGAGAATAGCAACTTTGTAACACTTTGTTTTGTTTAATGAGTCAAACTAAATTGTTGTTAATAGATAACTCGAAAGTTGTTACTTTGCTTTAGAGTACAATTTCTACACCAAGATGTAAAATAAATTACAGATATTAATAAAATGATATACTTTTCACAATAATTATATCATTATGTAGTTCTAGTTTCGATAACGGAAGAAATATTTTAATCGTAGTTTAAAGTAAAGGTTGGTTAATAATTTGTGCTATTCCGTATCGAAAAGGAGCCTGTTTTAACGCAAATTGGTTCTGTAACAGTTTACTTTACAGCACGCGTGCGGTAATATTTCAAAATTTTCACGCATTTTAGTCACGAATTTATTGAAATTACATATTGTTGTCAAAATCAAATTTATTTTTTAAATATTTTAATATGAAAATTTCGTTGTGAGTTATTGTTGCACAATTTGTAAAAACCACTGTGACCGGTTTTATTATTAATTATAGATTAACTGGTATTTTTTCAGAATTACACAAAATAACTTTCAATACACTTGTGAAATAGGTTATTACAGCACTTGTATCGAAATATACTATTTTATTATTAACAGTTTTATTACTCATATCAATGCAGAATGCTATAAATCAAAACCCTTTTGAGGATAATAAGGTCTCTTTTTATTATAAATACTATTTTTAGTAAATTTTTAAGTTATTACTTTAATAATGCAAAAAATTGTACCAAAAATCAGGTATAAAACTTTGCTACATAAATTTTAGTTAATAAAATATTAATTAATATTATTTCAAATAAGAACTGGGTAGGATGAGAAGAACCCAAATTAATTACCTAATAATCTAATCAAGTGTTAGAATATTACCTAATTCTTCAAGGGAAGGAACCCCGTATTTGTCGTCATGGTCATCGGAAACGGGTGTGAACGTTTTCCCAAGAAATTCTGTCGTCAGAGATGGTTTGGCCGGTGGTGGTGGATCCATGGAAGCGATAATCGCTTGAAATTTGTGGTATGTAAGAGGAGCTCGACCGCCATTCTTGTCTATAATCTTTTCCAGTACAAACAGAGTATGGGACACTACCTGGACCACTTCAATGTCGAATTCTTGACACATTGCCGTTATATTGTGGTCCCGTACACGTCCGTACGGTTCTGGGTCCTCCTCGAAGCTCAAACACGTTGTATTCCATTCACGAAACAATTTCGGCAATGCATCAGCTGGTTGCCCGCGGATGACAAAGAGCCGAGAGTTCAGTTTGCGTAGATTCCTATCCAAATCATCCAAACACTGCAACAGAAACCTAAAAAGTGGAAAAAACAAAACCCGAACTGAGGTTTAATGTCGTATTCAACCCACCCCACCTCTTCTTGCACTTGTCTAGTCACATTTTCGAAAACGTGGCTGGCATTAGTGAGAGAAATGGGAAAGAATTGTAGATTGTTTGGCAAAGTGATCTAGTTTACCTCCATTTGTTAATGCCGACATTGGAGCTGCCCGCGAACCATGGATCAATGACGAAAACACAGCGTAACGTTTTCGCCCCCTTTAAGCTCTGCAACAATGAGGGATTGTCGTGCAGACGTAATCCTTTCCGGAACCAGTGCACCACGTGCTTCTCTCCGCCATTCTTTCCAGAAACTGTATAGTATTTTTATGTTAATTTATTCCAAAGTTGCTACTATGTACTAACCTGTCGGGCTTTTATAATTATTTAACATATGTTGGTCCCCAGTCATTGTGTTAGTATAATGGGACTGTAGTTTGAAATTCACTTTCACAAACGATGCTGTAATATGCTAAAATCCGATTACGTTGGATCCACTTTGACGCTCATGGTTCTTAGGTTTCCCTTTAATTTATTTCCTATAAATCAAAAGAATCATTTTCTTTCACCAATCGACAATATTATTAAGTTTCAAGTTAATTCATTTTATACGTCATATAACGGTAGTGAAAAGATTTAATTTTTTTTTATTTTCAGAACCTAAGAAAATAATTCAAATAGCTATTGAAAAATAATTTATTTATTCAAATTTGAATTTATGTCCTTATTATACGGTTATATAGATTAATTACACCCTTATTTTTTTATATATACATATAATGGAAAAGTAAACTAATTCAATAAATTTCCAAAATAAGAAAATAAGAATTTTGCTATAAAATAATTAAAACCCGAAAATTTTATTTGAATTAAATGGAATATTTGAAATATACACATCTTTTCAAAGAACTAGAAATGCTTGTGGTTATTTTATAATAAATTCTTCTCTCTAAATTCGTATGGAGAACATGGGGAGTTTACTCAACCGACCCTTGATTATTTTGTTTTTAGTGTATTAGAGATCAATTAAAAGCAATTTTATAGTATGTACTACAGAAAATAACATCAATTGGAAAAAAAAACAAATCAATTTAGTACCTGCTATTGAAATTGGTTTTCACATTTAATATCCTGAGTGAATTTGAAAAAAATCTTTTGAAAAACAAGTTTAATATTACAAATTTAATTATTACATTTGAATATTTTTTAATCAAATTATATGAATGTTTATTTTAAAATGAGTTTTAGATAATTAATTTACATAGGTGAATAAATTATTATATTTTGTATTTACATGAAATAATTTTTTTTAGAAAATCAACCGCAGTTTTGGAATTTAAATAAAGAATTTTAAAATTTTAATATTTAAAAATATTATAAATAATGAATGTCATTTTAAATACAGTAGTTTTATAATTTTTAATGAAATACCGTTTTCATTGCTTTTATAGCCATTTACCTACTATTAAATCTATTCAAAACTGTACACGAGTCACGATAAATAATTACAATACCCCCTGAAACTACCAAGAAAATGTTTTTCTGGAGTATGATATAGTTTTGAAACTCGCAATTTATCACTTACACTTGAAATATGTGTTTAAATTGTATTTTCACACACAATTATAACAGATTGTGAATAAGCCTTGAACTTGCACAAACACACTTCACAATAGCAGTAATGGAAAAAATAATTATTTTTCTAACTTTATTATTGAAAAGTAAAACTACCGGGATTGCACAACTTTAGAAACAGAGAAACCCCACTATGCGGTTTAGTATAACCGTTTAAATTACAAATCACTATGAAAATCAAAACTAGTTCAAAACATATGTCCCCAAGATGTAAGGTAAATGTTCTTTGTCCATATGAATTATTCAATTCCTGTGTATAGTCCTAGCCACAGACTGTTTTTGTGAATATTAAAATCCAACTGAATTGTTATTTACATTTTTACCAAATGCACATTTATAATTATTTGAATATGTTTGATTAAAATCCCACGATTACTAACTTTTTAGGAGCAATAATTTCGAGCTGGGCGAACGGTAACGTAACTGAAGTGCGACTGATTTGAAATGTACTGCATAAAGCAGGAACACACTTATTCCTCAAATTGAAGCACGCCAGGAAACACGTGAGCCACCCATACAAAGCAAATACAAAAATGCGAAACAATTGATTTTCGCACCGGCAAAACACTTAAAACTGCAACAAATTAGATACAGAACTGACCTCGGACACTGTGCACATCTCCTCTGTAATTACTGTTTTGTTACTGACCCACCTCATTGGAATATTTTAATTCCACCGCATTTGTATATTTCATCAAAACACAAATCATTTATACAATTCATATTCAGCAGACATTAACTATGCATACAGAGGAGCACACAGAGAAAACTCAAGTCACGTTGATACCAATGTGCGACTTGTTGTTTATAATAGTTACATAAATTGCTAGAGTTTCTCAAAATACAGTTTTTACTCATGGAAAAAACACGTATTCAAAAATTAAAGGAAATAAAATGTTGTTTTTTTTAAATACTATTAGAATTTGAATTTTATTTTTAATTGTCATTGAAATATTATTACAAATAATTAATGCAAATAATACTATATTAAATCCAAATAAAAAACGATACACATAAGTGCATAATTAAGACAATCTGTGTACAGTAGAAAAGTGATGGTTGATTGAAAAATAAGCACTATACGTTTGTAAACTTGGAAACCTGATATAAAAAAATTATATGAGTTTTACACATAATCCAGTCTTTCCATCACAAAAGTGAGATCTTATGTCTTAGTCCATAAGGTAAATATCATGTACAAATGATTAGGGCCATGTATTGACAGGTTTCTGACACCGATTTTTTCAGTATCCATTTTTAAATGGCAGCTAAAAAGTATTTCTTCGATAATTGAGGGTTTAAAATTTTAGATGGCATTGAAACATTTACAATCAGAAAAATATGAGAGCTTATCTCTAATAAAAATACGTTATTCGAATGGATGTGTTATAAGAGAACTGCTACGAATTAAAAGATTAATTTAATGTAATTTAATGTATAACTTACCTGTAAATTAACTCAAATAATTCACTTCAAGTAATTGTTTTCTGATCTTGTTTATTTTTATCTGAAAAAATGTCTGTAGTGTGGTTTTGTTCATACAAAAAATATGTTCTTCGATTTGCAGATTTAAGATAGCCATTACATTACAATATAAAATAATGAGCGCTGAAAAAAGATGATAAAAAAACGAAAAAATGGCTTGCATTGGAATTACAAATAAAAAAATTGTACAAAAAGACCTAATCTATTACAACTAATGGCATTACCTATGAAACTATTGTGGTACAATCGGGTGGATTTTCAAATTAAACAAACGAAAAGCCTGTGTGTTTGGTGAGATGCGATAAATATCTGGTTCCAGAACTAAATGGTTTCCACTATCATTCACTGTGGAATCGGGCGATTTTATGCAAAATTCTGGGAAATGGTTTAGTAATATATAACATTGTACTGACATTTTAGTTTCTTTCCTTATTTCACTTGAGAGTCCAGAGATGTTGAACAATTAATTTTGCTTCCCTCTTATTTAATTATCAGCTATCACAGAATTTCTTAAACATTATGAATGACAGATTTTCGTTCTCATTTTTAAATTCTTTCCTATTCGAGAGTCATTGTGCATTAACGAAAAGAGGTAGTAGCAGGTGGTGGCAATAATTTAAACAGTTAGATGCGACCTCAAATAACATAACCTCGATTTTCCTTTTTATTTAACAAATTTAAAGTTCATTGAACTGAAATAACATACTTTGCCAATTCTTTTATTAATAGTATTATTATCGCTGGGGATCAGTACTGGATTGAGATTGGTCGACCGCAGAGAAATTTAACTCCATTTGTTACAGCTAGTCCACGCAGAATATGTCAGCAAAAATTGTGCTTAACAAAAAGGTGTTCAAAGAGAAATATTCATTCAACATTCATCCACAAAGCATAAAAAGCTACCCAGAACCTCAACCCGTGTTTATTTGGCATGCTCGTATTATCCGTTTATTAATCAAGTGGAGATAAATTGACATTTTACCGATTCTCATAATACGAACAACAATTTAGTTCTACACATTGAGATTTAAAAAGTGTTACACCGAATTTTTAGAAAAGAATCAACATATCTTTTTTTGTCTAATAATCTAACAGTGGCTTAATGTTTATTTCTTGTTTTCTTTTACAAATCATCTATAAAAATGTGTGGAGAAAAGTATTACTATGTCTCTCTATAAAGTTCCAATCACTCGCTTTAATTTCTCCCTTTTTATTATTCACTTAAAATAATATTCTTTATTCTTGTCTCTTACTCATCCAAAACAATAATAATAGTAATAATAAACACCATGTTGTTCATGGCTATAACTACAAATAATCCATTTGTTCCTTTCTCACCTCATTTTCCTGCTTTTCTTTTTCATTTTTCTTTCTATTTATCCAAATACATATTTCATTTTTTTGCTGTTTTGAGTGGTTCGGCATTAATCTATTAGATTAACAATAATAATGTTGTAATAGATAGAACGTTAAGTAGTTGATTGACTTCCTCTGCTCTCTCTCCTGTCTCTTCTTTTTTAAACTTCTCTTCTCACAATATTTCTGCTCTCTATCTTTCTCTACAGAATGAGTACGGTCAGCAAGTACATAATGCCGGCGCTGAGACCCGCTGCAATCGGAACCGTAATCACCCAGGCGTAGACAATGTTCCTGAATAAGCTCCAATCGACCGCCTTTACGTTTTCCTCGTCGTCTACAGCGCTCCTTCGGTTGCTCGGCTTGCACGACTTGGCCGCGTTCGCGTATCCCACAAACACCACGGAACCCACCTTACAATGTGTCGTCGAGATCGGCAACCCGATTTTACTCGCCATTAGCACGGTCATCGCTGCGCCAATTTCAATCGTAAAACCACTGCCAATTAAAAATAAAAAGGAATTCAATTAATAATTCAGAACGAACGAAGAATTCATATTTTGTCGAAACTCACGTGGTGGGAGTGATTTTTGTTAGGTCATTGCCGATCGTTTCAATAACACGTCTGCCCCAGATCCAGAGACCGGCCGCAATTCCTACTCCACCGTAGATCAGAAGCCATATTGGGGTCGCTGATTTGCCCACGGTTGTGCCATCGACGTAAATTAAAAAGAGCCCGATCAACGGACCAATGGCATTGCTGAAATCAAATAAAATTTTTAATTAAATTTATTGTATTTAAAGGAAGAAATGATTTTAAAAATCTATCTTATTTTATTACTACATTAATAAAATTGTGTGTTATTTATTTCAATTCATGTTTAAAACAATGAATTTACAAATTTAAAAGATTTTGTCCGAAATGTAAATTATTGTGTTTTCATACACTAATTACATAACAAAATTAGCTTAATTTTATTTTAAACTGCTTGAATAATGTTTAATTCTATGCCAAAATTAGAAATAATTTTCAATTTAGGGTAGATTACTAATTGAAATTCGGGTAGTGTAAGAGTGATTTAGTGGAGCCACCGGGTGTTTTAAAAATAGTAATTTTTAGTTGGTCATTTCATTACCTGACATCGTTTCCACCGTGAGCAAAGCTTCCGAAGGTAGCTGTAAGCACTTGAAGGTAAGAGAACAGCTGTGATACATCTTTAGGCTCTTCTTTTTTCGGTTCAGCGGATTCACTGTTGCCCACAATCAGGGGTACTCGGCTGGAATTGGGCGACAAGGTGGTCGATCCCATTCTATCGAGACTCACTGCACTCTCGACGTTGCTGGTCAGGTCAGGCTTGTTGTTGTTCAGCGCCTTCATGCTGTTGTTGTTGAGCACTTGCGACGAAATGTCTGGAATTTGCAACGGGCTCGAGTCTGTCTTCGATGGCACAATTTTGCCACTCGGTGAGAGAGGACTTCTGGAACAAAGCAAAAAGTTAATAATCATTGTAAGCGAACAAATTGTAATATTTTGTAATCACAATAAAAATAATAGATTTAATTATATTATATTTTTAGGTTAACACCCAAATAAAAATTAAAGTTTCTTATTTGGAGATTACTTTACGTAAAATACCGTGAATAAGGAATGGTATTTTATATAAGGACGCTCCAATAAAAAATTAAACGAATATTTATATATAAATTTAATTTTGTTAATGACATTCATATATTTTTCTATGTTTATATAAAGAAATTGTCTTAATCATCCGCGAATTCTTCTACTATTGGAACATTTAAAATTCAATAACCAAACACGATATCCAATAATTTCTGTAACAAACTAAATTAATGAAATATTTTCAAAGCAATTAAATTATTTTAACACAAATATTTAAGCTTCCTTGTATTTGAAATAGATTTTTATAAAACACTTTTTTAATTTTAAATAATTTGGATAAAGTGAAAATTTTCTTACTTAATAAGATGCGTGGAATCGGGAGAGCTCTTCTGTCGTTCAAAGTACTTGGACAGAGGACTACGACCATTCTGGTACTCGTCGATGTAGTTGAGGCTGGTAACGGTGAGGTCGGTGTTATCTAGGCTTGTTTTACCAAGCAAATTTTCAGCCTTTTTAATTATCTCCGGATTAATCTTATAGTCGCCGCTAGTCTGGAGCGGGAAGCCATTCTTAACAATATTTGGATCACAGTAAATATTATTTGTTGTCGGTTGGTGGGGGCTCACTGCCGGGATACTGCCATTCGTTAACGATACAAGCTCCGTGGTCTCGGTAATAGCGGGCAAGGGGCCTCCTTCGCCAACCAGAGAAAGGGGCCTCTTTTTGCGTTTAGGGCTGCCACCTGGTGAGGATTCAGCTATAAAATATTGCACATTTTGCAAATATAATAAGTTGGTTCAACTAATTTCGCTTACATTAAATAAAATAAATTTAGAAATTTAAAATATAATAAACAAAATATAATTTAAAACCCAAAGAAATAAATTTTTAATTTGGTGTATTAGAATTCAAGGATTTAGTTAATTAAATAAATAAATAATTTGTTAGCGAATTATATTCTCCTTTTGCAATTATTTGATTTGTTAAATAACACCTATTATAAACCTATTAAAAATAAAACTAACCGGAAGAATCGCCACACGTGAATGTAACCGGTTGGTTCATGATCTTACGACGTTGTATCGGAACTAGAATAACCTGCACGGCCACAGCAATCAACAAACCGATGCACAAGCTGATGACAATCGCAAGCCATGTCGGGATGTTATCCATATAGAGCACTGGAATCAATGTAAAATGTGACTATACCATTCAAAAGTATGTAAAGGACATTGGTCTTACATTTGGGACCGTCGTGGACAATACTGAGCACGTTCACAAACACGGTGATTCCGTAGAAAATTGGCAACGAGATGAGGCCAGCCCGGAGTGGGTTTTTGGCGAAAACGATGGTCCGCTGGATGAGCCAGTAGAGCACTGTACTGACAACACCACTTAATACTGGTGAGATGAACCAGGAGGCCACGATGGTGCCCAACATTTTCCAGTTTAATCCGCCTGTGCCGCGAGCCACCAAACTGAAGCCGATCGTTGAGCCGACAATGCTGTGGGTGCCCGAAATGGGCAATTTCAGGAATGTTGCTACTAATAACCAGATAGCACTGCTGCTCAGTGCCGCCAGGAAGCCCAGCATTAGCTCCATCTCGTGACCCTCGTATACTTTCACATCCAAAATGCCTTTTCGCACAGTGTCCGATACTTTGTAGCCTGTCAATTAAAATTTCAGAACAATGATGAGTCAATTAAATTTTAAATTTAAGGAGAGAATAATCATCAAAAAAGAAATGTGCCAAAAGTAATTTGTCAAACATTTCAGTAATTTATAGACCGATTAGTTGTGGGGGGAATTTGCCAATTTTGAAAGTAAAAAGAAAATTGCGATGTAATTTTGACAATAACTCTCACCTATTAGTACAGCACCAGAAATCTCGCAAAATGTAGCCAACCAGCAGGCCTGGCGCAAAGTTAATACCTTGGATCCGACACTCGTCCCAAAGGAATTGGCCACATCGTTCGCACCGATACCGAACGCAAGTATGAAGGCGATGATAAAGCCCACCACTACCAACCACAAAACTGCAGTCGTAAAGGGTTCCATTTTAACCCAATCTTCTTTACTCTCTCTCTTTTTTCTTTTCTTCTCTTCTTTTATTTAAGTTTAAAATGACTTGGGATGGGCAATAAATAAAGGATGGTTTTAAGGATTTATAAAAGCGAGACTAATAAATAATTATCAAAATGAGGATTCTTTTAGATGAGCAATGTTAGGCTAGTTCAAAAATAGACTTCTTTTTAAATAGAAAAAAATTGTAAATAATTGTAAGTATCTCTTTACCAATTAAGAAAAATCACAAGGAGAAAAAATACAAAAAACCAAAAGGCGAAAGGAAAATAATTGACAATGAATTGTACGATAAAAGCAAGAACAATTTAATTTCTATTAATTAAAATATTATAATTTTAATTTGATAATGTCTGGCAAGAAAAGATTGGTGACAACGGCCATTTTTGCCATCTAGTAAAAAGTACGAATTTTGAAGCTCACAACACAAGGCTATTCAAAATAGCTGAAATAGCTTTAGTACGTCTCACTAATAAATGAGGGAAAGGGGATGGATAGTGAAAAGGATTTGATTCTTTATAGCTGTATGTTTTGAGGTAAACGGTGAGCTGTTCTACTGCCTTTGGTGACTAATTTAATCGAAGCGAGAGTCTACACTGCACTATACTTCTTCTTGGTGACTTGGAAGTAATAGTTGTTGTTGCTGCTATGTTGACCGTATGCAAGTCTGCAATTATTATTAAATATTACAGATTGGTGGTTAATGACTTCGCTTCTTGGGCTGCAGTAGCAGAGATGTCAAAGGTGATTTTGATTGAGCCGCACCTTGGGTACGGGATGCAAATTATGTTGATTAGTCGAGGTATTCATGACTGCAAAGAAAGAGAGAACTAATTTATTTAGTTTAATATAAAAAATAACAAGTGTATAATTTGGTTTTAAGTTATTATATTACGAACGGATATTTTGTGAATAGTAATAAAAACAAATTATATTAAATAATATACGATTTCCTCCGTAAACCACAAGACTCATCGACGGAATTGCAAAACCGTAAAAACGTCCCACTTCATTTAAATGATTTGCTGCTTAAGGATTCGGTTATGCTTTTGTTATTTCTCTAAATGGTCTTGATTTAACCTGGCGCAAATATTATCACAATGTCAAATAACCGCATAATTGCATAAAAGTGTAACAATTCACAACTAAGTTATTGTTTCCATTAAGATAGGAAAATTTCGATTGGATTTCACAATTTTAGCATGACTAGGCAAAAAATAATACATAAACAAGACGAAAGAGAGGAGAGAGATAATTACTCATTCTGCCGAAAATAAACATTATAAAACACGAGCTTCTTATCCCCCCGGCACTCAAGATCACGTGAAACGGCGATAATCTCTCAGAGTTGGCATGCGTGCAAAAACCAACATTTTTAAAACGAGACAAACTGCCAGCATTTGCATACCCAATATTCACTTTGTAGAAATACTTCTCTAATACGAATTACTAACACAAAAACTTAGAACAATAATTGTTCAGTAAATTCCCAAGAAAATAGATACTGAGTAGTAATTCTAAGAATTTTTTTTATTCTATTAACCCGGATAACCTAAAACTTTTATTAATTGATGTAAAATATGCTACGCAGAAAATAATAAATTAATGGAAACAAGCTCAAATTTTACTAAAATTGTTTAATATTAATCAAATTTCTATAGAAAAACTCTAGTTTATAACATAAGAATAAATACATATTTAAAGCAATTCAATGGTATTACTTTTAATCAGACCTGACTGTATTTGTTCGGAATTCCGAAAATAGAAGCGGCAAATACACTCGCCATATCAAGAATTGCATGTTTAATAGCAATGTTATAAAATGATAGGGTATAAGTCTTAATTTTAGAAGTTTATTTATTTTTAGTTTAAAAAATTATCACTTGTGAAAATAGTGAAAATTTGGGCCAATAATGTATTTCCGTCCAGCGATTTTAGGAGGTAAGCAAATCTATCCATTCCGACAAAAAGTACACGTGACGCAAATCTCACAGTTCTCGCACGCTCCCATTGATTCTGAATTTATCTCTCTGACGCAAAAATGCGCTTCGGATTTTGCCAGTTTTCCCGTCGCAACACAGAACTTAATACTTTTTATTGGACTCTGATTAAACAACACTTAAATTGTAATTGTATTTAAACGTAACAATGATTCACTTATTTTTATCAATGGAATTTTTACTTCATGGTCTTAAAAGGTGATTAATTTTAGAATTTATTTCAGTATTTCACAAGATTATATAACATTTTTCAAATGAAAAGATTTTCATACAACAATCAGTACTGTAAGTGATTAAAATTAAAACTAAACTAATAATAATAATAATAAAATAAGTACTGTATGGTCTTTTATATTTATTTTAGTTAAAATTTTAAATGTTACAATTTAAGTTATAAAATAAAATAATAAATAAAAAGTATTTTTGAAAGACAAACATGATACTACTACAGCATGTGAAATTTTACTACAAAAATTAGCCACATTGAATTTTTCCCCGCTCAAAAAGTTCTTATCAGCAAAATATTAATTTAAATATGATAAGAAATTAATTGAAGAATACATATATAACCTTCACGACGTTACAACATTAAAACTGTTGGAAAATTTCAACGATCCCGTAAACAAATTCAATATAGTTATAATATGTAAGCATATGACATTATATTTTCTGATAGAATTAGTTTAATCAAAGGAATTTTTCCACCTGAAAGGTACGTGCATATAGTACAGAAAAATGGATAATATTGGAACCTTTTCTAAAAAATCCATTGTTTGATGTTGATATTGTTGACTTTGTGAAACAATTATAATAAGTGGTAAGCAACGACCTTTTCATATAAATGCTGGCCTCACTTTGTATAAACAACGTTCTGTCAAGTTTATGCACTTCTTCTGTTCTTATCACGTACTTTGCTTTGTTGTCAACCCAATCCCTACATTTAATTGGGGACATTGCGAAAAGAAAATACCCCCCTGGTAGCAAACAAAGCTGTACTTTTTATGAACTGACTGTTAAGCGATGGCTCAGTGAAAAAGTAACTTGCCAATTAATTTTTAGCACCTATAAATCGATAATATCGTAAATTAAATATTTCAATAAACCATTCATTTGACAACGACAAAACCAGTTCCTCAAGCAACGAACTTCAGTATGTTACCAATCTAATCGTAAATTGATTACAGAGACAGATTTGGTAACCAACTGGCAAGCCGATCGCACAAATCATCATGACCCATGCCACCGTCAATTAAATAAAACTGTGAAATAAATATTCCAGCCAATTTGCGAAAGACAACTGTCACCTTGAACTTAATTCTATTGGGAAAAAAATGAATAATGGTCACGACAAGCCCAGTTTTTAACAAGATGAAATGTGACGTCATTAGTTCAACATGAGTTCAAGAAACTCGGTTAAACTTGTACATGGAAAAGGGAAATCTTTGAGACAAATTAAATCAATATTCGATATTTATGAGAACAAAAATATACGAGTTTTGTATCACACCTCAATTAGCGTAATAATCTTCCGGATGTGCAATAAAATTAACAAAAAAGATTATTTATATTTGAATACAATCTCATTCAGAGATTCTCAAAAAATCCCACCATTATTAATCTGCCATTCAAGAAACTCCGGGCAAAGCGATAAATTAAAAGTGATTAAATATTCAATTCAAACTCTCGATTCTACAAGAACTTGCAACTCAGCAAAGATCACGTTTTTAACATCAAAGGCCAGCACAGTTTTTTGCCTTCAAAGAGAACACGTTACTTTCTATAATTTATATCCAAATCCAATCCGGACTGGACCTGTTTTCAGACTAATACAATCAATTAACTGAATAGCTTATAGCTTAATTATGTACGACATAAACGTGCTTAAAGCTAGTGCCATTAACGATGCTCCGAAAAGCGGATAATTCATAGTCAAGATAGTTGCAAACATGCAATTTTGAACTAATTATACATTAATCCACAATTTATTCAAATAACATTTACAGTGACGTCAAACTAAAGAAATTCGAATACAATATTTTATCACGAAAAAATAGGAATTAATTAATTGAAATTAATGATTTATGGACAACTGAATTTTACGGTCTGCCAATTATAATGGGACTCGATCGACTATTCACCTAAAAACCTCACAAAACGTATAGATCCGAGGTGTGGGAGACCCTGAACTTGAATTTCAAAATAAACTCAATTTATTAATAGTTCCAATTCATTGGATTATTTGTAAAGGCGAAATCTTTATCCTTATTAATTAAATTATTTAAAATGGGCACAATTTAGTTGTAAATTATTATATTGACAGTAGTTGTTAGTTAGATAATCGTCAGTAATCATACATAGATCTATACTAAAGACCGAAACACGCAAACAAACACACAGGAAGCTTCATTTTGCAAATATAATGACACAATTAAATTCTGATACGTCAATTACTTGCGCTCATTTGTTTACAGTACCGTTGACAAGTTCAATAACAAATGAAAATAAAACCTAATAGTAACAATGGGTTTTCATTGAAATGACATTCACTTTGTCTAGCGCAGATGATGACGGAAAGGTCCATTTTACCGATTTTTGGACAAGCATTGCTTAATCATTCCTTTTTTTAACACACACGTTTCTACTGCAATAACACATGTTTGCTCTCGTTATCAAACATTGATTAAAAAATGATTTGAAATATTTCGCTGAAATTGCAAATCCACTATTTCACTCTTTGCCTACTGATAAGATATCACACGGTGCTTTTGTCGAGTCACCTCAGTTACGCATAACTAAAGAATAGTTCTAGGACAAATGCTCTTTCACACAGAATACGCATGTATTAGTCTTTTTAACTGGGTTACCTCTGATTTGATGTGTTTCGGGAAGTGACTTTATTTTCGGATCTTCCACCTTCACTTGATTCAAACACAAGGTTTCGCACTGATATTAAATACGGGAACAGTGTCCACACGAATGAGCCTTGTCGCGATCGAAATCAACAAGAGACTGACGCCCAAGCCTAGAACTTCCCGAGAGAAAAACAGATCCCACTTTCCCGCTCAGTATAGCGGACGGACATTTGCACCGTGCGCGCGACTACAATTAACCTACACCACTACTGTCAAGGCGTATAGCATCTTAAAGGCGAAAGCTCTCTGTGTACCAGACCTTGAATTTTCCCGTTAATCCAATAGAATTAAAAAATTGTAAATCATTTTTTGGGCTAGGTGGCAACGCAACGGATGTGTGCCGAATCGCGTGTACAAAATTCGCAAGCGCATATTTGTGTGAAATATTTTTGCCATGATAAGAAGTGTTGCTGTGCCTGAACAAAGTGCTGACCGACCAAAGTGCTGACTGATTTGTCAGTCGCTATATCCTGACGTCACGTGCGGCAAGCCAATTTTTTGTGCCTGTTGACAAACTGTCAGGCGAAACCAAAACCCAGTTACTAAAACAGTGAAGAAGAGCATAATCGATGGTCCTGTGAGCACAGTACGACATCAACGACAAAAATTGATAATACCCAAGTGCCTAAAAATAGCTATTCCTCACGGCTAAAGATTTTTGGCAACTCATACAAAGTGGTTAGAACGTGCAATGATCGACTCACTAGTTGGGATTCCATCAACGACTCGAATAATTACATGTTAATTTTTTCGTCCAATCACGCCACAAGTACAACGATAATAGTGGAAGACCGGCCTCTAAGAATCTGATGCAAAATTGTGTAAAAATTTAGCAAGTCATAAAATTCAATAAATCAAAACCAATTAAAATTTCCAATTGACAATATTTAGCGAAATTGTTCCAATCAGCAGTTTAATTGTGCAGTTTCTTTTTCGCGTGCTCAAATCGACTTCCACAATTTGACGATAAGTTACGAGTACGGTTGCCATCAGTAGCAAATATAACCGATATTTAAAACCATAAAACGATTACTTAATGGTTCATTTTGATTGATTGGAAGGAGAGCTTTCGATAAGAGGACCTCAGACGATCGGACATCCACTATAAAAAGCTTTTAGGAGCGAGCTCTGTGAGTACGCCAAAAACTGTGGCACCATATTACGGCCATTATACCGATAAAGACCCCACCAAACCAAACAAACGCTATCTTTATATGCGACAAATTAACTATTTCTGCGCAACACATTAAATGATTGTGATAAGCCACAGTCCCTCCTCGCCACACCAATTATCTATGACCATCTTTTATGCATTGTTGAAGTCCTTGAATATCTAAAGGCGTCATTCATGACCCGGATTGTATGCATGCATATCCAAGAGATGTTATTTATTAACATTAAATGATTTATTTGCACATGAAATTAATTGAAGAACCCCTATTGAAAATCAAAAATAAAGTAGTTAAAGTTGTTACGAGTAATAATATTAAAATAAGGGCACACCGACATCTGATTCAGATGCATATTGTTCCGCCGGCAAAGACCTTAACCGTATTTATGTCTAACGAGTAATGCGGATAAAACAATCTATATAATTATGCAACAGTGAAATAATGGCTAATCATATCTGGTTGCCCTACCCTGAAACATGGTCAAGACAGGTGCCGGACTGCATTTTTGTACTTGTCTTTGGTATTCATAGTTAATGGTTTTGAAGAGGTTGATTTTTTTCTGTTTGTTATACTAGAAAAACGACCTCCTCGCCCAAATCAAGGTGAATAATTGTATATTGAAAGGAAAATTGAACATAAAAAAAGGTAATTGATTATTATTATATAGTACGGTGATCTATTGCGAAATTGTGATAATTTTTTTAACACTGAAAATGCGATTACATTCATTGCCAACTGGAAAATTGTGCGAGATCATATTAATTTTTACTCATTAAAATAGTGACTTGCAGTCTCTCCTTATAAATTCATTACCAAATTAACTTTTTTCTCCATAAGTAGTCCAGTATTTTTGTCATGGAATTTCCCGCTGATTATTTCACTTAACATGAACTTTGATTGGTGACGTTTGAAGATCACCGAAATTCCGATTGTATTTAAGAGTTATAAAATATAGCACTGTATACTCATAATCACGGGGTCGGTCTGGGTCCAACACAAGAACAGGTGAATGAATCGAAATCTTATCGGCGATAAAACTGATTTTCATTGTTTCTAAAACTGGCTCTTCGAGTACTAAAATAGTAATTAAATCAATCCATATTCATCTGATAGCTATTTATAGAAAGAAATAGTTCATTTTTAACATTTCCGGATCCGAAAATAAGATATTTTTTTACTTTTAAAGTCAATTTTTCATATTGAGTCTACGAACTACGTGACTTGCTTAATTGAAAATAATTATTTATCAACGTATTCGAACACGTGAATCTAGACTTAGTTAACGAAGATAAATGCTATATCAGGCTGATTGAGACATCATCAGACCATTAGGTTTGATCATGACGCTTAATTTCATTTACAAAATTATCTTATCAATTGCATCATTTTCTTGGGAATTTCAAGTATGATTATTAAATATGAATCAGAATAAATCGTGTAATAATTATTCAGTTGATTGATTCGGTACTTAAGTTCTTTCTTATTTGTTTTACGATCCAAATGACAAACCCACTACAATTGCACTAATAAAACTACCCACATTTAGTACTTGAACCCACCTTAGCGCTCGAGACACCCATAAAAAAGAATTCGTCAAAGCGGTTGAACTATTCTTCTCACTCCTTCTGAAGCTAATCAATTAGCCACTTAATTGCAAAATCACTGACTAATCAAACTTAAAACACTAAGAAGTCCCAATGATCCTGGCTAAGTTAAATCACGATCAGTCTTTGTGTAAAGTTGAGGACAAACTACAACCACTTGTTTATGGGAGGCTGATTTAAATGTTACTGAATCAAATATCTGGAAGGAGTACGAATTTAAATCAAAATTTTTTCTTCTCTTCTACACCAATCCACTCTAATACACTGTGGTTGGTTTTTTTTAAATTTCAAACAAATTCACAGTCCACACAAATACACCATCGCCGAATGATCTATAGCTCTTTCCTCGTATATGAAAGGGGACAGTAATATCTGCAAAGTAAATATAAAGTCCAGGTACCAAAGATCTGTAATTTTTTTATTGTACTGAAATCCCCAATTTCCTAGTGTAGGTGTTTGTCAAACATGGGCTATAATTTCTTTTGCCGCATTTAATCCAAATCTTAATCATAAATCAAGTAGAATGGAAACAATCAAACGATGGAGTTCTAGGAAGTTGACACCTCAGAATTTACGGCCATAAAAGTCTAATTTTTTCCCCAATTCAATTAGGAAAACCCTAAAACTGTACCTTAATTTTCCCATAAACTAAACCCAAACCGGTCTCAATCAAAATGTACAGCTTATTAAGTTCCGCAAACTAGACATGCCTCAGAACATTTCCGTGAACTTTTTACACAAGCAAATTTCTTAACGCCAAATTTCATGTCAGATTTTAGTGAGATTTTTTCCATCATCCACGAAATTCCAAGATACTTCCCGGCCGGCTTAATAACCTTTCCTGCTTCCTAATGTCGTGACAATTGCAACAATCAAATGGGGTCTAGCCAAAGAGCGCAAAAAATTATTCAGTCAGTCAACAATCGCGCGAAATCATTGACCAGGTAATATTTGGCAAACAAAATCTGCACTGCCATGCTTGAGAGACAGGCATATTTGTTAAGCTAATTATGGTAACATGGTTTTACACGGATTTCTTTCTCGACATGATTTGATTGTGGAAAGACAGCTGCTAAACAAAATTCACGATGTATTTAGTGAATATTTACAATGCATTTAATTTATGAGAATAATAATCCAGGATTTTAAATACTAGCGTATATTAATGAAAAATTGCAAATTATTATTTATAACTGTTTTACTGTAATCCTAGGTTTTCCTAAATTGAAAGAGTTAATTAAAACCATCTAAATTGTTATGGCAGATTTGTCTATAAAAATCTGATCATCTCTAAATTCAAGAGTAATCGAAAGTGGTGAACATTTCGGTGTGAATTACTATCCTTTGATGTTTGCATAAGCTAATTTTACAATTCTCTTTACATTATTATTATTTTTATGGACCGAAAATACCCATAATAATATTCCAAATATCCATTCTGTTTGGGCAAATAAACAAATAATGTGCCAAAAAATACTGCGAACTGCGAAATAATCCAGAGCCACATCATGAATTATTCGTGTTGGATGCTTATCCACGGTTTAATCAACATCATCATCGTCATTAACTGAATTAGCAATGGTTATTGGTAAAACAAAACCATACATATTTGCAAATTACACAATTCTTCTGAGCAAAATCTTACTTGAATTCAGTATTCTTAATAAATTTTGTTCTTAAAATTCATCTTACAGAAGGAATTCAGGATATATATTTTAAATGAAAAAAACTAGTAATTTTTATTATACCCATTAAATTTAATCATTGACTCTTAATAAGAGCCATTTCAATTACATTACAATTATGAAAAACGGTTATTTCGAAATATATTCGACATTCATGTTGACCTTGAACATAATTTGATTCCCATATTTATTTCATTAATTGCTACTCTGGAAACTGGAACCAGATCAGAGCTAGTTTGAACAATGCAAAAAACGGAATCGCTTGTAACTCATTTTTGCTGGTTTATTCTGTTCTTTCATTATTTTTATTGCCAATTCCGTTTCACTCTGGGGTTTCGTCTTCAAGTAAATGCAAATGAAAACAAAAGTCATCGAAGGTCTGTTCTGTTGTTTCTAACAAAGAAAAGGAAGACTGATGCCCAAATTTTCTGCACAAATACTACACCAAATCACAATAGACTGAGTTGCTTCTGGTTACAACAAGAGGAGTTTTTGAATGAGGAATGCGACAAGGCGCCATCAGAGTAGATCGAAAAGCACAGGTGCGACTTTGGACAGCTGCCTCGCCTCGATTCCGAGCTAGGGTCATTACCAAATGCCAATCTGGAATCCGGACCCTGGTTTCCTTATTTTATCCGTGTCTCCGTTGGTCTTCTGATCTACAATCAGTTGCTGCTGATCAGCAATTATTAAAGATCCGGTTCAACTGTTGGTAACTGTGGAGCTCCACTATTCAGTAATGTGGGTTAGGTCAACTGTATTCTATCACTGAATGGCAATTTTTATTCTCGTTATTGTGCAATGTTTTGTTCATGTGTTTGGCCATTTGCAAAATAAAGAACATACAAATAACCAATTATATTGAAAATTGAATGCATAAAAGGAATACAAAATATTATAGACATAATAAAAATGACGCAAAACTGAATAATATTTATGTAATTCAAGAATTTCTAATAATTTATTCCTACATTATATGTATCTAAATGTAGTGCAATTACAATAACATGTCAAATTCGACTACAGATTTGAAAATTTATTAATAGACATTTCACTTCTTGTTTTGCAAAATTAACTAATAATGTAACTTATCAAAATATTTTGCCAATAACTCTGTTGCTAGTGTAATTTGGTCTATACAACAAAAAGAATTTAAAATTAGTTTAAAATGGCCGATTTCAGATGAATTCAGTGACTGAGAGGAGAACCTCACCAGCTGATATTTGGACTTCTTGGAATGGAAGTCGGTCGTTTAGAAACAACAATTCAGGCAGAAATAATATTATTGATTTCTCAAATTCCACGAATTCTACCCGCTTCGTCTTTTATCCTGGGTGATTTTAACTCTTCATGCAAACAAACAAAAATTAAGACGAAATATTAATTTTGGACACATAACTATGTAATAAGCGTTAATATCACTTCTTTTATTTCCTCTAATTAGAAATTATGTAAATACAAATATCTAGCATTAATGACAGTAAAATTGCGATGAATGCATCCAATTTCATTTTAACAACACATCAATTCCAGCCCTGAACAAGGTAGAAGATACAAAATATTTGCTAAGAAGAAGAACATCATATCTGTGTTTGTTTACGAGCAGATGTCGATGATGCCGTTTGAGCATCAGTTTTCTGTGCGCGATACCCAATTGTCGCTTCGAATAAATCCCAAGTATAGAACGGTTATATTAATAAAAGAATCCCACAGTTAATTAATTTTAAGAAAAATTTATTCAATTTGCTAATTTATCTATCATCGGAATTTTAACACTTCAATGTCAATAGCAAATATTCAAGTTTATTTAGTTAGAAGTTAATTAATACAATTATTAAAACAGTTTTCAAATTATCCATTTATTAAATTGAAATCAATCACACTTATTTTTCATGGTTGGACTGCATGAGCAAGGCAAATATTTTTGATAATCTCCAAAATTTTATCTGTAATCCCCCTTCCTTATCAATGCCATTAATTGAAATCTAGGAATTAACGGAGAATGAAATCGACGGAATATTGATTATTTAAAATGACTACGCATAATAAACCTTTCTTCAAACCATGGGATTTATTGAATCACAGCTTCAAAGACAGAAATGTTTTATATAACAGATAAGAAGTTTAAAGTCATTATTAATATATGAAAAACTTAAGTAATTTTTTTAAAAATTTACAAATTCTGTTCTGAAAGGGAATTACATGTACTCATAAAAACTAGTGCGCTCTTTAATGAGTAATACAGTTGTCTTTGCAGAAAATTGGTCTGTATCTGTACAAATAGAAAATAAGGCTAATTTATTTCTGAATAAATTTTGCACGAACAATATTTCAGTCTCCATCGAGGGGTTTCTTTTCTATGGTCTAGGATTCGAATTGCGAAATCAATCGACATGCTCCTTTTAACATTTAATTAGGAAATGGAATTTATTTCGTATTGCATAATCTTTTCGCACTGATTCGGAAAATTTGACTACTCAGAGCGGTTAAATGATGCTAAGAAGTGTTCTCAATTTGCACATTGTTATATATTCCATATCACACCAGGTCTAATTGCACGAAAATGGCGAAAAATGGAGGAAAACTGGCACCGGGGAGAATATTGGGTTTCTGTTCGCTCGACTAACTGGTGCCTATAATTCCCGACAAATATTTATAGGTAACCCGATCCACAATTGCATTGAATTATCGCTGCGGTCTGCACACATATTGCCGTGCGGTGGTTTTCCTGGGAAAATTACGCGAAAACAAGGCGCCCATTACTTTATTGATCCAGAAAAAACGTGGGGAAAATGCCCTCTCGAATGGAACTCTCCACAATTTAACCGGGATTTATTTTAATTCCTTCGCAACTGATTCCAATATTCTACTTACTTGCTAGTATAAACGGCTTTTGTGATTCTTCACGGAGTTAGAACACAAAATTTTCACTTTCACTTTTTTTTTCTTTCTACACTTTCCTCAAAGATTCTCAACTTTACTATTATTATTTATGAATGAAATCCCGCGCCCTAGACACAACTTTTTATATTAAAATTTGAAGCTATTCAATTCCCGCCGTTAACCGTCTTTTCCTGAAAAACGACTAGGTGCGAGCGAGAGATCGAACATATTTCTCTCTCGCACCAGTTGGCAAATACAGTTGACGGTTAGAAATTGAACAAATTGAATCTAAATGTCAAATAGTGTCAACAAATAAAAACAAAGATTTTTGGAGAAAAAGTGACTGAAAACAAGAATAAAATCCGTAATGTCTGAGCCGGAAATGTACGGCACGACTTTGTCTGTCGAGTCGATGAAAGTGATTGCTGAAAGTATTGGAGTTGGAGCTTTGCCAGACGTAAATTTGATTTTTTCTTTAAAGTGCACTGTTTACTAAGTTTGATTTTTTAGGAAAGTGCTAAACAACTCGCCGATGATGTATCTTTCAAGCTCAAACAAATTGTCCAGGATGCCACCAAGTTTATGCACCATGCCAAGAGGACAAAACTCTCTGTTCACGACATAGATCATTCTCTAAAGATCAGAAATGTTGAGCCTCAGTACGGATTCGTTTCTGCTGATTCCATCCCTTTCCGGTTCGCCTCTGGCGGTGGCAGGGAACTGCACTTTATCGAGGAAAAGGAACTGGATTTGAATGATATTATCCAGGTGATTATTTACTAAACCGTACTCTAAGATTGATCACATGCATGGAACATAATGAAGATTTCGTCAAGTTTTCTTGAAATAAACTAATTCGTATCAATTTAGCCTATTCTAATATCTTTTTAGCAAAATATCTAACATTCAAACTATCGTTGTTTGATAATTGCTTAAAACTAACAATTTTAAACGCTTCATTTCAAATTGATATTACTATTGTAAAAATTCCAAAATCTATTATTTTAGAGTTTAAAACTGATTATAATCAACAGGTTAAACAAATGATGATATTTCTAGAATTAATCTGGGGAGATATGTATTTGAAATTAGGACTGCTTACAAAGTTATTATATTTTTCACAATGATTATTTCCAGTATCTTATAACTTAACTTATCTTAACTATATTTAAAAATAGGACTTTTTGGCTTTTACGGAATTAGGTTTAAATTCCATAAAATTTTCTTTCTTTTCTTGCCATATTTTAAATTACATTCAATGTGAATTTTTAATAAATAAAAATATCCATTTTCTCCAGGTTGGTCCACCAAAGATCCCATTAGATGTACACTTGCGAGCCCATTGGCTTTGTGTTGACGGTGTTCAGCCCACAATTCCTGAAAATCCACCTCCCCAAAACAAAGAAATGCAGATTATAGATTCGGTAAATCCGATTAAAAAGTTGGATAAAGTAACGACGAAAGACACTGCAGGCAAGCCGACCACCGGCAAGATTCATAAGCTGAAGAATATTGAAACTGTGCAAGTGAAACAATTGGCGACCCACGAACTGTCCGTGGAGCAGCAGCTTTATTACAAAGAAATCACAGAGGCATGCGTGGGATCGGACGAGGCGCGGCGTGCGGAAGCTCTTCAATCTCTGTCGTGTGATCCCGGCCTACACGAAATGCTGCCCAGAATGTGCACTTTTATCGCAGAGGGCGTTAAAATCAATGTAGTCCAAAGCAATTTGGCTCTTTTAATCTATTTAATGCGAATGGTTAAAGCCCTTTTAGACAACTCTAGTTTGTATCTGGAAAAATATGTAAGTTTTAAAACTTATTTCGAATGTTTTAATAATATTTTGCACTCTAATATCGGAAGAAGATCGATTTGAGTTTCCTATTGAATCATTTTTTGCACTAGTTAAAATTTGAAAATTTATTTTATTTTATTTCACTTGGGAAAAATAGAAAGTCATAATATACAAACAAATATTGCTTCAATAATGTTAAAATTCCAGGCAGAACTGTTCATTATCCAAACGTAAAATTTGACGGTTAATTAGGTTTTATGTGGGACACCATAATATTATATAAATATATTTTAACAATTTGTATACATTTCCAATTAATAATTTAATTTTTCAGCTCCATGAACTGATCCCATCCGTTTCCACATGCATTGTTTCAAGACAGTTGTGTATGCGACCCGAGTTGGACAACCATTGGGCATTGCGGGACTTTGCTGCCCGATTAATGTCTCAAATCTGCAAGAACTTTAACACATCTACGAACAATTTACAAACCAGAGTAACGAGACTCTTCAGTCAAGCACTTCAAAATGAGAAAACGCACCTCTCGTCTCTTTATGGTGCCATAGCCGGACTTTCAGAGCTGGGTAGTGAAGTGATTAAAGTGTTCATAATCCCAAGATTAAAGTTTATTTCGGATCGCATCGAAGGACATCTACAGGGCACTTCAATGAGCAATACCGATAAGCTGGCAGCTGGCCATATTAGAACAATGCTTCAAAAAGCCTGCGCTCCCGTGCTAAAGACTATTCGCAATCCTCCAGATGCAGTAGAAGATTACAAGTGAGTCAAATTCGATTTTAATATTTAAAATTGAATTAATTTTACGAACATTTTAACACTACAAATAAAAATTGATTTGGCAATAAATAATTAAAATTAAGAATGGCCTAATTAATGGATGGATATTGTGGAACTATTTAAATTCTATTTTTTTAAATTTCATATTTTTTCCATAAAAGAAACTATAAATTGTAACATATATTTAAGAATAAATATTATTATTTCATATTTATTATTTTTAGGCGTGATTATGGATTTTTGGGACCCACCTTGCACCAAGGGGTGGTAAAGGCCCGAAGTGCTCCACCAACACCTGCAACCACTACATCTATCACATCAATTACTTCTTCAACTCCAACACCAGGAGGCATTTCCATTGCAGGACCAAGTGTCGGAACTCCTATCTCCATGAAAAATACAAACATGGGTATCCAAAGGCAGACTTCTCAACCTATTGTACAGTCTGGACAGACAGCAAAGTATATGTTAGTAACACAACGGCCGAATACGCCTCAATCGGTGCTCCAGTCTGCACAACAGGTACGATATTTTTTTAAATTTAGTGCATATTAAGAAATAGCTTTCTATAAATACTCATTGCGCTTATGATTGGAACTGACCCAACTGATTACTAAAGCCCTAATTTTGTCGACCTAATTATATAGTAGTTATTTATACAACTAGGTCGATAAGGTAAGGCATTATTAATCATCACACGAACCTTCTTTAAAGTACATCGCTTACAATTTTACAAGAGAAATAAAATAAATGCATTAATAACCATCTTTCTTTTTTTTATTCCAGGGATCGAATGTGAGCATCGTTCAGAAGCCAATCTTCATTACGACATCCGGTCAAGGATCGAATCNTCATCACACGAACCTTCTTTAAAGTACATCGCTTACAATTTTACAAGAGAAATAAAATAAATGCATTAATAACCATCTTTCTTTTTTTTATTCCAGGGATCGAATGTGAGCATCGTTCAGAAGCCAATCTTCATTACGACATCCGGTCAAGGATCGAATCAGCCAGAAATTGACGACCTCTCCCACCTTCAATAAAAGAAATATGTTTGTGTAAGAGAATATTTAATAATAATAAAAAAACTACGTATAAAGTGAAGTACACATTTTTTTGGTAAATTAAGTCCCTTTTATAATGATTGGTATTTGTCCGAAGCAATACGTTTAAGTGCTTCGGATTCTTGGGGTCCGGTAGCGTCCACAATACTTCTCAATAACCCATTTCGTTCCTGTAGTAAATTGTGCGGAATATCAAATTCTTTGGCGTATCCCCCTTCCATAACTAAAATTCTATCCGAGTCCATAACAGTGTGCAATCGATGGGCAATTGTTAAAACTGTGCAGTTTTTGAATTTTTCCCGAATAGTTTTTTGGATCAATTCATCTGTTTTTGGATCAACATTTGCTGTAGCTTCGTCCAAGACGAGTATTTTGCATTTCCGCAAAATGGCCCTCGCCAGACAGATCAACTGTCTTTGTCCAACACTGAAATTGCTTCCAGCTTCAGTGACCATATAGTCAAGTCCTTCAGTATTGCTCTTTAAGTCCACTTCCCCGAGAACTTTATACAAATCATCATCGGCAAAGGAGTTAAAAGGATCCAAATTGTAGCGAAGGGACTCGGAAAATAAAACTGGATCTTGGGGAATTATAGAAATGTTCTTGCGAAGTTCTTCTAAGTGGATCATTCCAGTTTCTAATCCATCAATAAAAATAGAACCCTTTATGGGACAGAGTCGGAAAAGAGCGTTGATTAAAGATGATTTTCCAGCACCGGTGCGACCCACAATTCCAACCTTCCATCCAGGACTGATGTCAATGTTCAGGTTTTTAAGAACAGGCGCGTCAGTGGTGTCGTAATAAAGAGACATGTCCACAAATTGCACTCGTCCTTCCTTTGGCCAATCCGAAGGGGGAATCTTTGGAGGGTTCTTTTCAGGTGGTAAATCGGTGTACTGCTGAACGCGTTCTACGCTGGTCATTTGTTGCATTGATTCAGCACTCATTCGGACTCCGTATTGCACCATTCCAGTCAAAATTAGAGCTTGGGAAATTGTTAAGCCCACATTTCCGCTGAAGGTACCTGAAATTTATATAACGAGACATTAGTAGGTAGTATTTAACAACATCAGTATTTGATAATATTTCAAAATTTTCAGTTGTGAAAAAGGACTCATTACGAAACTGAAATAAATATGAAAAAGGTAACTTTTTGAAACGGGGTTGCAAAAACTAATTTTCAATTTAAAATTTATTATAAGTAAATTACTCTCTTAGAAAGATTACTTACTGTCTTGCAATGCAACAAAGCTGAATGTTACGGTAGCAACAAAAGCGGTGCTAATACAGTCCAACCATAAACCTAGAGCATTATTCGATGAGATTGTCAAGTGCCAGACTGAACTGTGAACGTCTTGAAGATTATCGAATTCCACCATCACTCGATCTTGAGCATTGCAAGCTCTGATTGTTGAGAGTCCAGAAAGTGAAGCCGATAGATGCGAGAAAACTGGACTTTTGCAAATGCCCTCTAGCCGCTTCAAGTCCTGGGCTGGTCGTATGTATAGTTTAAGTACCAATGCGAATAAAATAACAGCTCCAACAAGAGCTAATAATAGAACTGGATTAACAATGCTAACCATTGCTAAAATTCCAATCATTACCAAATAAACTTGAATTGAGTCCATTATCGCCTTGGGCAAAAGTTCATCAATGGCTCCCATATCTCTTGAAAATCTATTGAGAATCCTTCCCGATGGATTTGTATCGAAAAATCTCATGGAAGTGCGCAATAGACTGGCAAACATTCGATTATGTAAATTTTTAGATGCTCGCATGCACAAATTGAAAAACATCCATCCTCTGATGATTGTCATAAACACAACGGCAATGATGAATATACCGTAAATTATAAGGCACTCCTCTGTAGTAAGTATTGTGTACAGGTTATTGTTTCTGAGAAACTCCTGCTGAGTCCAAAAGTTCACAAAATAATCCGATCCACTTATAATTATTTGAGATAAAGCCAAAATGAAACAGAAGAATATTAAGAAGCATACTCCTCCTCCAGCCAAAAAGTACTTCTTCCAAACTCTGACAGACATTTTCCCTTCTGCCTGATCTTCGCCCTTCAGCTCTTCTAGTTCTTCATTGCTTGAACTAATAGAAACTGTTCTTTTATGAATATCTGAACTTGATTTATGAACACCAACGTATCCATCTATATAGGGAATGTCTTCGTCATCTTGAGGAACAACATCGTCAATGAAATTTTCAACAATATTCTCATCTTCTTCCGGATGATGTTCTAATAACTTTGCAAAGTCCAAGTTACTGTTACTCAACTCTTTGTATGTTCCTTGTTTTGAAATTTTCCCGTTTTCTATAATTACAATCCAATCGGCTTCTTTGAGATAATGAACTTGATGGGTAACTAATATTCTTAATCGCCCTTTGCCAGCTAGATAACCTTTGGGACCAATGACTTCATCAAACAGATGCCTTCCCACATGAGTATCAACCGCACTTAAAGGATCATCAAACAGATATATCGAGACATTTTTATAAACCGCTCTAGCCAAACTGATCCTGGCTTTTTGCCCTCCAGATAATGAAGTACCCCTTTCTCCAATAATTGTCTTATCGCCAGCTGGTAGTTGAATAAAGTCAGTTAACAGTGCACAATGTTTAATCACTTCTTGGTACAACTTTTTATTGTAATCCAATCCAAACAGAATATTATTTCGAACAGTTCCAGGAAAGAGCCATGGCTCTTGGCTAGCATAAGAAATTGTGCCGTTAATGCGTACTTCTCCATCCGTAATTGGTATTTCACCTAGCAATAGTTGAAGTAAGGAACTTTTACCAGCTCCCACGGGTCCAATTACCGCACAAAGTTGACCCGGTTTAACATTTAAATCTATGCTATCCAAGGTTTTCTCTTTTTTATTTCCTGACCAAGATCCAGAAACATTTTTTAATATTACTGTTGATTTGTCTACTTCGGTATTTTCATTTTTAATCAACCTGGAATTGGTATCTTCCTGTTCCTCCATTAATAGGTATTCTTCCACTCTTTTGATCGAGACCAGAGCCTCAGCACCTAGAGATAATGCCAGTGGGTAAAATATAGCAGCCGTTAGTTGTAAGATATTAAAATACTGAGCCATTGAGAAAACAACATCTGCAGTGATTGGCTTGGAGAGAAATACACATCCCATTATTGCAATGAATAGAGTGGACCGTTCTGTGAAGACCATAGTACTTAAGAATATTCCTCTAATATAGGAGGCATACCGGATTTGTTTAACTTCCTTCTTTCTAGCCTCAGCAACGATTTTTTCAAAGGGCACTTCCCAGGCGTACATTTTTATCACCTGAATTCCACGGATGATTTCGTTCATTATTCCCACTCGTTTATCCGTTCTCTGGGCAACTTTCATTCGGATTTTTGAAGACAGTTGACTCAACTTTGTTTGGACAGGAATAGTTTTAACGAGAAGACTTACAACTCCTATTATAGCAACTATGCCCACTTTTCTCCAAATTAAATAGCATATTAGAGCCGATTGCAAAGGAAGGATCCATACATAGTGAGCATAAATTAATCCATAATCTAAACGACTGACATCGTTTGACAGTAAGTTCACCAGATATCCAGCCGGAGTTTGGCCAGCTGCCTTTTTAGACAGCCTTATTGTTTTCCGATAAATCAAAGAACAACAAGAGATTCGCATTCTAGCGCCAACCATTCTTTGTCTTAAATCGGCATGATGTGAAATAAAGCAGGTAATCAGAGTCATCAAAACTAACCCGGAGGACAGCCAATAGACATCATTCCATAAGTAGTTTAAAAAATTGTCCGGATATTCAGGATAAACTTCATCAGGAACTTTCTTAACGATGTCATCATTGTCAGATATAGAGTTGATGTTATTATAATTTGTATTGATATCTCTTTTAGTTCTATTGAAAAAGTCTTCATTTATTTGTAGGGTTTCGTTAAAAACTATGGAATTGTTTTGCTTAAGTAAAGTTTCGATTGCGGTGGGTTGTTGGAACTGTAT
The DNA here is from genome assembly GCA_001014945.1 of Clogmia albipunctata. NCBI lineage: Eukaryota > Metazoa > Arthropoda > Insecta > Diptera > Psychodidae > Clogmia > Clogmia albipunctata. Next base: position 32,528 of record JXOV01035444.1, read on the forward strand.
CAGCAATTGAGCCAAAATTAATGGAGTTAGCGATCTGGTAAAAATAACAATTAGGTTAAGCTTGTTTTATCTCTATTTGATGTACTTACTTAATGAGGACAAAAAAGAATATCAGAAATCCGTCTACGATCGTCGATGTGATAAATGTTTTTAAAAGTGCTCGTCGTAATTTTGGTTCCCTCTTTTTCAATTTGGAATTTCGCAATTCTCTTTCCCATTGCCTTAAAAAGAAAATAGTTTTGTATTTAAAATTAATATTGTCAATAAATGTTATAATAGTGAATTCAATATCTAATTCACTTAAAATATAATTTTATATAAAAAAATACAAAAAAGGTTAGTGAAAGTTGAAATTTAAAAGCTTAATTTAGAAGATTAAATCCTATTAATATCCTCTCAAGTATTCAGACCTATACTGCATTAGTATGAGGTGCTGAATGGCAGGTAAAAAAACTCTCTTTTTTTCTTATCTTAATCTTTCTCAAAAGATTTTTATCAACCTACCAATATACCAAAATCTTATTAAATGGTTGTATGTCAAATCAGCTGTTTTTAAATGAGGAAATGAGAATGAAATACGAGCCGTAAGGCGAGTTTAAAGTTGTTTCTGAGTTAAAATCGGATTCTAGTAGGAAATAATTTGTTTTTAATCGTTTTAAAAAAACGAAAAACTAATTTAAAAAATACTTGACGTACAGTCGCAAGGCACAGCCTTGAACAATAAAATATGCAGTTTAGGGTCAAAATTGGCGCCTGAATTATGACATTGAGACAAATTTATCGTAGATTATGACTTTCTTTTTTC
>JXOV01035521.1:0-13127 GCA_001014945.1 Clogmia albipunctata
CCCATTTGGCATGTGCGGTTTTTCGATTTTTTGCATTTTTGCAAAATCTATTCAATTCATTGCAAATCTGCTATGACATGAAGATGTAATCTGTTAAAAGATATATTGTGNCAATAGATTGTTTAAATAATGCCCCATAGCGGAGAAAAGGGGGGTGCGGTTATAACGCTGACCCATTTGGCATGTGCGGTTTTTCGATTTTTTGCATTTTTGCAAAATCTATTCAATTCATTGCAAATCTGCTATGACATGAAGATGTAATCTGTTAAAAGATATATTGTGTATAAATTTGAAGTTCCAGCGTCTTTTGGTTCCAGAGATATCACGGAAAAACAAGTGCGGTTTTGACCTTAATTCACAGTGTATATTAACACACAAATCGGTGTTTTTGGACACAATTTAAAAAAAAACAACATCAACAGAAAATGTGATACTATCAGTCATTTTCTTTTGATTGACTAATGCAACCCAAGTGATCTTACATGAATCATGTGATATAACACGGCACCTTGACGAAGCGTGAAGCCGACTTTTTCTTGGCCTCGCTTTACTCCAGCTGCCATATCGAAGCCCGATGGATGATAGGCCTAAAAATTTAAAGCTAATATTCTTTTAGATTGACAGTTTTTTTCCTTAACTGAGTTAATTTAGAACATATAGATAATCCTTTTAAGAAAGTTCGAAATTCTTATGATCTTTATATTCATCTGAAGAAAGTTTATAAATCAATACGAATTAAACTATGCTAAGAAAGACATTGTCATTTTAAACAAAAACTTTAAAAAGCTTATAAAAGTTGTATATATATATATACAAACCATTTTGAATTAAATTAGTTTTGTTTGGTTATTTGTGTTCAAGAAACAATCAATTTTCATCAAATCCTCTAGACTTTTATTTTCAAATTCATTATATATTCTTTTTGATTGGAGATTAGGGAGTTTTTTAAAATAAATATATACTTTTTAATTGTACCACAAAATAAGTTTCAATGTTATACTATCAGTATAAAATAGAGTTTGTGAATCGGTTCCAGATTCAATAGTTTGCCTCTTAAAACATCTGAAAATTTAATGAATTGAGGTATAAAGGAATATGGAAAAGTATCGAAAGTTGAAAGCTCTATTTAAGGGATGCTCAAAACCATTTAATTTAATACCTTGAACTCATTATGTAGGGTAAATAATTAAAGTTGTTCTAAAGGAAATTAAAATGAATACCGATAGAAACGTGAACGGTTCATTTAAAAGTATTTACGCAGCATAAACTTGGACCACATCAAAGGCGGGGGAATTGGGTCGGGAGGGAGAAAAAGGACAACAAAGCTCTAAATACAAAAAGGTGAAATGATGTTTTTAGGTAGTTTCCGATTTTTCAAATTACTTCGAATTAAAGCACATTATTAAATTCAGTGGTATTCTTTATAAATATAAATGAGAATATATGAACAAACTTTATTTAATAACTCAGCAGGACCTTTTCACAGGCACGTGTTCATTCCGCAATAAACTACATAAAAGCTATGTTTTAATAGGAGAGGAAATCGATTTCAATCAAATAACCTCGCATATGAATTTCTTCATGTCCTAAGAATCACATTGGGAGTGTTCAAGCGAAGAATGAAAGACTCGAATTTTAATAAATAATTTATAAGATCCCTTTTCACAAACGATAGGCTTTCAATTGGAAAAGTCCAATTGGAAAAATGAAATTTTGATTTATTAGACCTTACACACATTTATCAAAATTAAAATATTTTTTTGCAATTCCGTTTGGGAATTCACATCAACAAATTGCAAAAAATAAAACAAAAGACTAATCTTCTTATTTCATTTACTTATTCATTCTTTCATATTAAAGGATATTATTTATTCATTTTCAACAATTCCATTTTAATAAAAATATGCTACATAAATCAAACAACGTAAGGAAAAGATAATTAAGTGTTCTTCAATAGAAATTTATTACTGAATTTCATTATATTTGCATATATTTTGCATAATTTGGCAAGTTGTTGTCTTGTAAGTATTATTAGATAAGATTAATTTCTATAAATGTAATCTTATTTATTAAAAATTAAGTTTTTTAAACAATATAAACGACGAGGTGAATTTCAAATTTGTTTGTAATTAAATTTAAATGTTTTACAAAAATGCTTTTTATACCCATTATTTAAAATATTTTTGAAACATTAAAACAACTTGATCGAGGAAAGTTTATAGGAATTATTCATATATTGGAATGTAAAAGAATGAAGAAAGGAGATTATGTAAAAGTGATAGATTCGATTCCAACTCAAGCCTCCTCGGACCGGAATATGAGTTTACAACTTTTACGCCTCTTTACGTTGCAATCTGAAAAAACAACATTGCAATTTGAAGGATGGGCTTTTTTGAAGAGAATTGTTCATTTGGAAATCTTAATTTTTAACAATGCAATCATGAATATCTTCTCTTGAAAATGGCCCATCTGCAATTCCAACTTTTAGCATTGCAATATAAATGTTGATCCAAGGGGCACCTCCACCTGTGAAATCTACCGCTCCGTATTTTTCTTCCGTTTTTTTATTTTTCGTATATTTAAATAATATTAAATTAAATTTAATTAAAGATTAATAATATATTTACTAAAACTATTTAATATATTGTGTCAAACCATCTCCAATGATAGTATTTGCGCCGTCTTTTTTGTGGCGGAATTAGACACATCTCAAAGTTTCTATGGGTCTCTTAAGAGGAAAGTGCCAAGACTGCCTTTTTATACTTCATCACGCTGAAGTCTTTTCTAGCAGCAAATAAACATCAAACTATCTCGCGCTTTTAATTTACACGAACATAGAACTTTTGACTCTACTGATTAAACTTCTTTTTCAGAAACCATTAAGATTTTAGATCGATGTGATCGAGAAAATTATATATCATTTTTATAACTCACAGTTACACAGAGGTTAGATTGTACTACTGAAACCAATTTAATCTATGGGGCCGTCTGTACATTACAATAGTGATTGCAATGTTAAAAATTAGATTTGTAAAATAATGCGCAGGGGTGGCGCAGTGTTTAAAGTCTTGCACAGATTGAACTCGAAGAGCCGAGTTCGAGCCCTGATAAGACTAATTTTTTTCTTCCCAATTTTATTACTCGTTTTCACTAACAATATTCAATGATTAATAATTGTTTAAATACATTTAACCAAAAAATAATACCCCGGCCTCAACTGTCGAACAACTAATAAATATTAGTGTTTATTGGTGCCCCTTGGGCCTTTTTTCTAAGAACTAGGATATGTGTTCTGTTCCCGTGCCAAAAACCTGTCAATAATCAGGATCTATATAGAATCATCCGTTCATGATTCTAATCACATCATAACAATAAATGATTCGTAGACATGATAATGATTGTCAATTGTAGTGAAAAGATAGGGCATCTGATAACTTTGATTACGTAAAACCAATTGGTTAGAACCAGATCTGTAACGGTCGTTGAGTTGTCGAAAGAACAAACAAAATAAATAAGCCTAGTTTTAAAAGAGCCATCCTTTTCTTATTGCAACGCAACCTGACGATCAAATTTCGTATAAAATTTAATTATGATTTACTAAATTAGTGTAAGAATTGTAATGACAACTGATAATTTGTGTCTGTATACTGTTTTCTTATAAATCGGATTATTTTGTAATCATAATTAAAACGTCAGCTCACGCATTCATCTATAAATGACTATTCCAAAACAATTTCCTAATTTCTAGGTATTGAAATATTTCCGTTAGATATTGATTGAGATTTTGTAATTAAATTTGATTGATATTTTGGCAACCTTGTATATTTATATGAATAAGTTTGTTAACTTCTTTACTTAACATTAACAAACACCAATTAATTACTACTATTCTTTGAGATGAATAGGAAAATTGATTATGAATAAATACTTAATTAATTAACGAGAGAGAGGAAAATGTTTGGATCGAATTTCTAATTACGAAAATAAAACTATGCTGAACCATAGAAACGTGGTCATATTCGTCTTTATATAACTTGGTATATTATTCTAATTAAAGTCAGGAAATATTGTTTGAAGTAGGGTAGGATCATATGGGAATATTTTACATAAATGCATTAGAGCATATTGCACTTTATCTTGGTATGAATATTTTCATGAAAATTATTCTACTGATTTTGTTTGAGCGTGAAATGAATAAATGAATTGTAATATTTAGTCGCTACCATTCTTCATTTATTATTAGGTGAATTAAAATTAAATGGGTTAAATTAATTGCTTTCCGTCGAGTTTGGTCAATTCCGTGGAAAATTATGTTAATAATAATAAAACGATGTTGGAAGAGCTTTCTCTGCTATTTCGACTCAATTTGCTTAGGAAGTGCGGAATTAATAACAATAAATTGTGTTGCCCTTTGGCTCTGTGTAGCTTACAATAAAAATAACAATAATGTTAAAGGATTATGGTTTCTTCCCTTTGATGCCTTTAATCATATTAATAATAATTTCGCAGTAGCAAAACATTATTATAGAGAGACTATTTAATTTCAATTCACGACAAGAAGAAAAAGCGATTCCCAAGAAATATGACTGGCTGGATTCATCCATCATTTTAAGAGGAAAAGCAAGTTATTTCTGTCAGTTTGGTGTAAACTTTTGATGGTTTCCCTGTCTCTGGGGACTGTTTTCCAGCCGAGTGGATGGCGAAAGTGCAAAGAGATATGATTCAATAATGTAACCGAAATTATTCCGTGGAGGAATTTTCCTAATAAATGGAATTGTCTTAAGAACTGATAGCCTCTCTCTGTCTCTCTTATCAATTTATATGTTCAAGTTTCAATTTAATTAACAAAGTTTATTTCTTCTGTCGCAAAAACCGACACTTTCTTATCAATTTTTGGTTTTGCTCCATTTAAGACGATCGCTCTCTATTTGATATTATTTCCTTTTTTCGTTGATTCGATGATTTCCAACGCTTTCTCCTTGTTCGGGAGAATTTTATAAATATTTAATCAGTTCGTAAAATTTCTCAAGAGAATTCTTAATTAGGCGTCAAGTTTTTTATCTAGACGTCAGTTCCAATCAGTCAAAAAGTAACAGACTGTTGATAAGGCTATATATTTAATATTTACGCAACGCGAATTGAAGCTTGACAAACTTTTTGAGACAACTTTTCAGCTGGTATTTCAAATATCCTTTCGGCAAATTATTTTTCTGAAAGTTTTTAAAGTGATTTAAGTGGTAAGCGATATGGTTTTACTTCATCAAGAAATCAACATTGTTGATGCTGAAACAAACTAAATTAAAATTATTTGTTAAGACTATACAAATAAATAATTTATAACGAGTAATTTTTAATTTAAGGGAAGTATGTACAAAATGTCCTGGTGCTTTGTTTTTGGAAATCCATAAGGGATATAATAAGCACCAGGATAATATGTGAATGAGCGAAAAAGTGCCAATGTGCTCAATTAAACTGAATGTAAATAAATCTCGTTACGGTGGAAAAACTTCTGAGGGCAGTAACACTAAGCCGCATGGACTGAATGTGTTCAAATTTTAGTTAGCCAAAGCAATTTGGGCCACATTAAAGCTCAAACAAATGCCAGCTAGAAACAGCCAAAATCCAGAACCACCCCCTATGTCATTTTGTCCATATATGCCATTTTGTCTATATTTCCCCTACAATGAAAAATAGCACTTTAAGACAATAAAAACATAAAAATAATCAATAAAATAAGGGACTATTCTTATGGATCAAAAAGGTTGTTTTCAGGAGTAAGAAGAAGTTTTGGAGTGTGTGTTTCATAAAATTTATTCGAAAATAAATTCATTACAAATGTTTTGATTCTATATGTAAATGTACTTACAAAATTCTATTGAAAAATGTTTACATTTTACTACCCAATGCTTCTTCTATAAATTGTTTCATAAAGAGTATTGAATAAAGTATAATTGAATACCCGCAGACAATTACAAATCGTGTAAATACACGAAATTAGTACCAAAATTCAACTACTAAAAATTATAATTTTTAATCTTAGTAGCGTAAAATAAAAATATATTTTGACGTCTTTCATATCTCTATAATATGGTATAGTAGGCCATCAATTTAAATCAATATATTTTTTATGTCAAGTACTAAATATGATTGCAAGAACGAACAGTGACAATTTGAGATTATTATTTCTGTAATCACATTTACAAAAACAATATCCCCAGATTCATTTGTCAAATAACTATAATCAGGAATTTTAATTATTCGACTCAAACAGGTAAGCAAAACTTTGGTAAGTGCATCAAATGAAAAAACCGATCGCTCTACTAGTATTTGGCTGCTATTTACAAAATGGATACTGTTTCCCGTTTTCCAAAAAGTCATTATTATTCCATTTATCCACTTTTTCATTAGCCTCATATAATATTCGTAAACATGCTATCCTATTTGTCAATCGTGACAAATTGGAAAAAGAAGCGAATTAATTGGCTTGAAAATGCATAAAGTCTTGTATTAAACATGATTGATAAGTATTATAAGCATTACCAGTTCAATAATTCTTTTCTTTACTTTACAACTAGGTTGTTGTCTAAAAACCTTTCATTGCACTGAATCCAGTAAACAATTAAATTATTAGAACTTTTCATTAAATATGTGAATGCCTTTCTTACTTTCAGAAATATACATAATTTCATTTTTAATTAAAGTGCATTTAACTCTTTGTCAACTAAGCCTCTCATTTGAAATTGTATAAAAGCGTTGTAAAGTGAATTTTAAAATAGATTAACATTTTATGCTACTATAAAAGTTTGAAACTTAAATTGTTTTTCCTCATTTGGTTACCAAAATAGTAAATTTCATCAGAAATTTAATTTAAATACGGAAATGGTAGAAAATAACACATCATGGTGTATGATTGAGAGAGTTCCAAAACTATATTTATTACTTGAGTTTAATTAAATTTTAACATAAAACGTAAATCATCAACAACAGTTTTAATCTGCAAACTCATAGTTATTTTAAATTAAACTAATGCTTTGAAATTTAAATTACCTTTTTTTATTTTTCCGTTTTATAATGAATGTTACATGACGTTATAGAATTAATTTATGATAAAATCAAACAAATTATGCTGACTTTAATATACCCAAAAACCAATCAAATTTGCTTATGCAATTCTGTTTGTGACGAGCCCTAAACACACTGACTGGTTTCAGTTTGTAAAGTTGAAACATACCACGAGTGTACGTAAAAATAAATGTTTAGTGGCTATACAGTTCAATGATTACTAATTAGTTAATTAAATAATAAAATATAGATTTAAATTTTTGTATTAATTCATTCAAAATGCATAGAATTTCGTATAAAACACGGTCTACTTTTAAATTTATGCTTTAGTTAGAGGTAGACAAATTGTGTCTTAGATTTTAGTTTTTTCCATCTTATAATATATTAAACGACAAATGAATTTAATGAAATTTATGAAAATCTCTTAAGTTATTAATAAATAAAGACACTAATGATTTAAAAATAAAATGCTTGTCCTATTCAACGCTAATTAACAATAAGGTTGTATGGATCTGTGGTGGTATTAGTAGTGAAACGTCAGCAGCCGGATACCACCCATTGTTTTGATTTTGTATAGAAGAAAATTAGCGATAATATTGTAACAAAAGAATTTTGAAGTGATTAAATAAGTGTAGTAACTACTTCAGACAATAATTTTTGGGTCTAATAAGTTGAATTTCACTTATTTTGTGTCAAAATGCGAAAAAAATCGCAAAAATTCTCTCACCCAATTCAGTCAAAAAGTATGAAAATTTTTCGAAAATAATGTTAAATTCGGTACAAGAATCTAGATAACAATATACTTATGTTTAGTCTTCATTTTAATAATGAAAAATACCTACTAGATTAATACATGTATTTTTCTTCCGACTGATGACGTCACGTAAAATCCGGAAAACTAGGGTTGAGCGGCTTTGGTCCTATTATAATTTCTTTACAAGAAATAAAATTAATTTCAACCAATAAGCACAAAATTGATTTATAATTATTGTTTGCAAAATATTTAGTGGTGAAATTGAAGAAGCTCTTGTATTTTCGTATATGGAACATGATTAACTATTTTAATTAAAAGATATTTAGTTTAACTGTACAATAAAATGCATAATAAAAAAATACTTGGGGTAGGTAATTCAATTTTATAGGTTTCATAAATTGAAAAACACCCAATTTACTTTATATTTCTGTCAGTGGCGTATTATTGGTCAATAAATATTTTTTCTCCGGTCCACATAATAACGTGGCGCAATGTCAAGGGAGAGAGGAAACTTATCTGTCTGAGGTAAAAAGGCCACGTACAGCAATGTTCGTTATAGGTTCATAAATACAAAACGCTTAATGTACTTGCTCTATACCCTTGTGTGTGGGTCTTGTGACAACCACTAGCCACATTTTCCGCCACATTTTCGTTTTTATCTATTTGTTGCGGATTTTCCGCTCTCTATTTTTCCGTGTATTTTGCGTTTGGCATTAAATTAATCTGGGCTTTACAAGTCTGTTCCTTATTGGAAACACACGTTTTACATACATTATTGACAGAGGGACCGGCGGAGATAGAGGAAAAATAGGGATTTCATTTAACTATACATATCTATTTCGTTTATCATTTAAATTCCAAAACAATTTACTTGTTACGTGCTTTGTGGCAACGGGGAGGGAATAAAAGTGAAACCCATATCATCCGGAATCAGCTGGTTTAATAAACATACACCCACGCACGCACACACAAATAGAGAGACGGAAAGCCGTTTGAACGGAAATGGAAACATCTGAAAAGCTCCTCGGGATGCACGTAAATGCTGCTTGAGTCGCTTATCTATTATTCCACATTCTTGAGCTCCAAAGTGATTTCCAAATAAACTTGTTTCCATTTACCATTCCTCATGTATGGAAATTGGGCAAATAACGAACTGAGATTAATGGTAAATGCGAAAAGAAAACGAGAGAGCAGAGAAGAGAAGAGGTCAAGGCTGCCGCTGGTGAAATCTCACTAAAGGGATTACGACAAATTGGTTGGACTAATCGAATCTTGTGATTTCGTTTAATCGTTCCGACCTTTAGTCCCAAACTAACTAGCTTAATTAGACGCCAAAGTTTGTTTCTCACTTTCCCTGTTCTTAGAATTTGATACTTGATCTATGAGGTGATAATGTACAAGGAAGTTCAAAGATTCCCAAAGTTTGTCATCACTTTTTATCATAGGTTCATCCTCGTAAAACCGCCTTATACAAATTTATTCAAGAACTTACTATATTCTAAGAAAGTAGTATCGATTCTCTATTAGAATAGTTTGATAAACTTTCAGTGAGTTATTTTAATTGGTTTGTAAGTATTAAAATAACTTTTGTATATTTGATAACTCTTACTGTGAAAATAATTGCATTACAAAAATTACTTAATGTTTTAATATATTTTTTTGGCCTCAAATGCTCAAATTTTATTGAATTAAGCACGATTACAAAAAAAATTAAAAATGCCATATTTGTAGATTTAACAGCTTCTCAAGATTAGTGGGCAATATTAATATGAGCAGAGATTTAATTTTTTCCCAACCAGACGCCTCCACTACACCATTTACACACAATTTATGTTTTACTCAACGCTAACTTAACAATAAGGTTATCCAGATCTGTGATGATAGTAGTAGTGGAAACGTCATCGACTCCGCTTAAATTAATGATAATTTGCTGACAAAAGACTTTTAAAGTAGTTATATACCATCAATACAACCCAAAACAATATTCTTTGGCTCTACTATGATAAATGTCCGTTATTCTGAGCCGAAATGGACAAAATATCGCAAAAATTATCTCATCATATTTGGTCAAAAATTGAAATTTGAAAGAAATACTGTTAAATTCGGTACAATATAGTATCTAAATAACAATACACATGTGTCTAGTCTTCATTTCGAGTTCATACAAAACTCAAAACTATGAATTACAGCGGAGTCGATGACGTCACACATTCAACTACCAATATCTGGACAACTTAGTTAAGGTTGAGCGGCTTTGGTTTTAACAAACTATTGGGTTGATATACGGTTTTATTAACACTTTTATCGGTTTTTATTTAAAAATCTCGAATAGTTAAATTGAACCAAAATTTTTAGTGAAATTTTGTAATATTTCAGGCGTCCTGTTAGAAAGTTTATTTTTGTTGTTTGAATCAATCAAAAAGATTCGGGAAATACTAATTTTGATTATTTTAAGCTAAAATTTAAAAAAAAAGTCTTTTATAGACATAATTATTGAAAATTATTTCTAACTGCCTTTAATTAACACTATTTCTTTCGCCTTTTTTTCTTAGTTGTCACAATTCAAAACCGTTATATATCGACCAGAGGGCGGGCAATGAGAAAAATTTGGAATGATACAAAATGTAATTTAAAGCACTGTCTGTAAATAGATGAAATAATATGAAAACACAAAATTTCAAAAAAATCTTAGTTTTTAACTATCATTTACTTTCATATTTCATAAAATGTTGTGTATGTAATTTTAAAATACATTTCTTATGAAACTTCTCTACATATATAACAAGATCAGGGGTTGTTTAGTATATGGTATCTCATTATTCAATAAACTTTGGATGAGTCAGAATATATTACAATGAGCACATGAGTATGTGAGCATGGTATAATAAGAATTTGAACCAATTTTAAAATTAATAAATATTCCAGAGAATCAAGTCTCAAATATAGTCAAGATTTTTTTTTATTAATTAAAAGACTCCAACTACGAAAACGAATTTTCTTCTCCACCAACCCCCGACTTCATCTAATAATTTCTAAGCAAAACAATCCGTGGGGATTTTAAACGAATATGGATTCTCTTGTATGCATCAAGCGAAATTGGCTCTAATAAAATCATTTCTAGACAATGTGAAGGTAAAGTTCAATTGCAAATGACGCAATAAAAATTTGCATATCATGCCAACAATTTTTAGCTCCAACATCCGACGGAATTTATTGGAGTATTTGGCTGCGCTGAATTGAAGAGCTTTGCATATCAATGGAAATATTCTTAAGTTGAGAATATCCAATCATAATACAACTTTTGCGAAACATGTTTTGCATCCTTTGTTCGATCGAATGTTTTTGCAGCACCGTCATCGCCGTCTTCGTCTTTCCGAAGAACTCAAACTAACATTAAAGTATTATTAAGCTATATGCCAAACAATTTTTCGCATTGAAAGTTGCATTCTTTATCAAAGCTTGCTTTACAGTTCACTTGAAATAATCACCATTGTTAGCGGGGGCCACTTCGAAAACAATATCAAAGTTGGGTGAGGTGTTGGCCTTGTTTTATTATTGTTGAAATACTAATTACGTTGGATTTAAAAAGTTTGGATTGTTAATCGGATAAAGTTTTGTCATTTTAGATTGTTCAATTCAATTGAGTAATGATTTCATTAATTAGAAACAATTGATTCAATTGAATTTTCCGAAAATAAATGGTGCTTTTAATAGCATTTCTAAATTTTAACTACATCGTTTTTAGTTTCGAGAAATTAAGACCATTAAAAGTTCTGTTATTTTATTTTCAATTATTTCTTTTTTTTAATGCCAATTTCGACATATTAAATTTGAAATGAATAATATTCTGGGTTATTTTTGGATAACTTACTGTTGGCAAAAGCGTTAATAATAGAGATTTATGACGATCGACTGTTACGATCGACTAAGTTACGGTCGTACACTAAAACCAAAATTGTAAACTTCTTAGCCTGTTGTTTCTCTCTCTAACTTATATGAAGTCTTTTTGTTTGTTAAGAAACAACTTTTAAAAAAAATTAACACTCAAACTGAAGAAATAAAAAGTAAGTATTTTTATAAAAACCGTAATATCGTCCTTTTTTCATTTAATTTAATTAGAAGGAGTAGTTAATTTATGTATTAAATATAATTTTTTAATTTTTTTAAATCAAATTTTATTATTTTTATTCTGTGCTTAAATGGAATTGTATAAAAAAAATTGCTTAATAATAATATTTTCCCACTGCATTCCAGTACGGAATTTGGAGTAATCTCAACCATAGGGTGTTTGACTTTTTCGCGCTAGAAAAATATCCACCCGGGATTTTGATCCCAAATAAATATTGCTAAACACTCTCTAAAATCTATTATAACTATTAAAACGTTGTATTAAAAGGATTTAATAAAAATCATTATTAACTGTATCAGAGCTTACTCAACCATCTTGATTTCAAATTATGTTTTGATTTTGTTGACGAGCTTTTTATGGATTTGAGNGATCCCAAATAAATATTGCTAAACACTCTCTAAAATCTATTATAACTATTAAAACGTTGTATTAAAAGGATTTAATAAAAATCATTATTAACTGTATCAGAGCTTACTCAACCATCTTGATTTCAAATTATGTTTTGATTTTGTTGACGAGCTTTTTATGGATTTGAGCATTAAACTTATCAATAATTTAAATGATGATACTAATAGTCATATACTCCTTACTATTATTTTTATTCTTTTCATAAAATAATGGTTCATTTCATTACTTAATACTCATTTCGCAATAATAATCAATAAAATGTGATTAGTTTCCAAAAATCAGTTCAATATGAAATGCCTCCAAATTAGTTTGAACCTAGAGTAATAAGTTTTATCAATTTTTAGAAATCAAGCTTTTAAAATACAATTCATAAATTAAAGTTATAAATAACTAAAGACAGTAAAATACTACCCTATATTTTTTAACAACAAACTCTTAGTCAATGAGTATTTGTAACCATTTCCAGTCGTAATTTCAAAGTTTTCTTCCTAATTGCAAACATTTTAAATTAATGAGAATCTTTTCAACACCAACTTTGCAAAGTACATTGCTCGAACGATCTTCAAATATTTAAATGACATTTCTAATTAATTAAAATAAGAACAAATGGAAATGTAATTTAAATGGCTTAAAGTTAATTTGAAATGGGATTTTAGATAATTGCGTTTGCTGAAAGAATGCGAAGAAATGGTCAACATGACCCTGTTTTTACATTTAAATTAAGACATTGCATCAATATATTAATACAATTCTGTTGAAAAATGTTTACGTTTT
>JXOV01035531.1:0-35701 GCA_001014945.1 Clogmia albipunctata
CACCGTGACAAGAGAATATTATATATAAGATGTCATTTATGTTTATTTTGTGCATTATATTTCGTGCATTATATTTCGTGCAACTGTTAAGTAATTAGACATAGTCTTAATAGCGTAATTACGTAAAACCAATTGGTTAGACCTAAACCAGTAATGGTTGTTGAGTCGTCAAAGAAAAAGAAGTAATAGCGATGATACGCCACTGTCCATAGATAAGTTACATTATTGCTAATGCTTGCACAATTACCCACCACATGTATTTTTTTCGTTATTTTTTAAAACATTACATCGATGTGCATATTATTAGTAAATTTAAGAAAGGAGTTATTCGTTTGAAATATATATTAGGGAAGCGAATAAGGAGCCTTTACTGTATATGAGTCAATGCTTTAAATCTTTATTGGTTGATTAGTCCAATCTTACCTTATATTATATAAAAATGAATTTTTTAAATAGGCACATTCAAAGATTTTCCTAAAATAATCATATCAATATTGCGGTCTTTGTCTTAGTCACTTACATTTTTGCTTAACTATTTTTTGTAATTGAAACATATTCCCATAAAAAAACAAGGCAATAAAATCTTAATTATATTAAATTCCATTAAACATTCGATCCAAACTTAATTATCCAATACACGCGAGTATAAATATAAAACTTATCATTTTAATCAAATTGCTCAACTTCTACATTACTTTCGGAAATTTTAATTCCCATCATCGTCCCGTGCGTTTGAGACGGTGAGCTGGTGATGGTGGTGGAATTATTAAATTTTAGAGAAAAACCATTTTAATTGAGAGTGTTTGTGTTATGGGGAGCTTATTTACTTATCCACGTTAACGCGAGATTAACGATTAAACTGTGACTTTGAGAGCCAAATAACAAGAATATTGTATGGTATTAAAAAGCAGATTTCTGTTGCTTTGAACGACGACTGTTGTAAAATCCAAAGTGTACGTACATAAAATACATTGTATCTCATTACAATCTGGTAGGGAGGGAGAGGGGAATACAAAGGTTTTATACTTAAAAAAGATTCAACTATTTATAGATTGTTCTAAATTTATTGTTTGAATATGTTTAAAAAATAAGACTTGTTTATCGTGAATTGGGACATTAAAAATGAATTTGAATAACATTAATCCAACGATAACTGTTCATAACTTGATAAATGTAGATATTGATCACAATAAAGAAATAAAAATATATTTTATATTTACTTGGAATCATTTTTATGAGAGTATGTAAATTATTGAGTCCACCAATTAGTGACCGTTTTATTTCTTTGTCTTTGTCGAGTTTTTTTTTCGTTTATTAGAATTCTTATGAAAACCTATAATAATTTTATTGATTTCAGAAACAACGACTATCGGAACATAAAAATCTTCTACTGTCGTCGATGGATCAAATACTATGTAAACTATATAGTCGGTTTAAGAGATACCTACAATACGCATTTTATCTCTGAGACTTTAAATACAAAATGCTGGATTCACATCATTTTTGTCTTATTGTCTTTGTGTTGGATCTATTAATAAATCAACAGCGTCGTAAAATTAGATCGGAATTAAATAATGGTTTGATATGTATTTTCACATTTATTCAGAGGACAGGAATCGATCATCAAGTTTTTCTTTCGGTTGAAATGAATTCTAGATGATGGAATTAATGGCCGGGCCATTATCTAACCGGTCATCGGAACTCATTAATTCCATTGTTTAGGAGCGAGGGTGTCATTTTAAAGCCACCCTCATAACTGTTTCCATTTCGCCATAAATCATCAAATTCAATTTTCCCCAAAAATGTCGAACAATTGACAACCAGCTTCAGTGTCCCTTTGTTTAAGTCTGGAATCGCATTCGTCTCGGGCTTTCTGGATATAGTCTTAGGGTTCCCAATAGCATTTCATGTATTATATTGATAATTATACTAGGACTATAGAATAACTTGAAAAATAAACTGAGCTTGAAATATAAAGTAAAAATTAAAAATAACGATTGTTGAAGTAGATCTTATTTTATTTACAAGTACTGATATGGAAAAACAATAATAAAGGTTGAGAAGAACATAAAATTATAATAACGGTTTTTTGTATGCATTTAAGTTTCTTAAAATTTATATTGCAAAAGAGATAGGAAAGAATGGAAATATAATATATCTTTTTCTCTCTCTTTTATTATCTAGTTTAGTGATAAAACTAAATTAAAATTTATTAAGAAGTCCTATAAAGATTTTTTGTATAAAACACGACTGATATATATTACTAAACACAGGGTCTTCTACGAAACACTCGTTACGCTCGGTCATTTAAAAAAATATAGTGCCTATTAATATCTTAACCTATCGAACTAGTTGTATAATAGTTATTTATACAACAAGGTCGATAAGATAAGTCATTATTAAACACAAGGGCCGTTTTAAGCCACAAGCGAAGCGAAAGCCTCAAAGAAGACCCGAGTATTTAATAATGCTTATCGACTGTGTTTTAAAAAAAAGTTTTATGCATTTTTAAATAAATTAACACAAAATCTTAAAAATTCTTCTAATTTCTGTACAAATACATGTTGCGACCTCTAAGATAAGCCACAAGAAAACATAGTTCTTAAGTTCTTAAATAGATGGCTTCTTTTATTTTATACTAACAAATCAAAGTGAAACCACGCCCAACGATAGTGGCGTACATATAAAATTGGTGGGTTTCTTTCACTGAGGTCACACTTTAATAATAAAGAAAAAGCACTAGTGCTTTGAAGACTTCTTTAAAGCACATGTGCTATAATAACGACTTTGACAGGGCAATTTTGAATGTCATAATATGTATAAATTTTAAGCAACAAAAATGCATACAGACTATTATTCATACCTACTTTAGTGAATGAAAAGGCATATTTTTTTTGTTCTACTTAATCAAGGCACTTAGATATGTATAGCATGTAGTAAAAGGAATAATAAACTGAAAAATGAAAATTTTAATTCCCTTCATATTTATCAATATTGGCAACCCTATTCGCATTGTTAGTCTTCTCTAACTGGACAAACAAATCCAATTGCGAATAGAGATGTCCCGTTTTTGGATTGGATATTAAAAATTCTTTAAATTGGCGTAATTAAATGGAAAATGCGAGAACCCCTGCCAATTCCAAGTTTCAAGTAACATTAATTTTTGTAAACGATTATTTAATAATAGTTTTCTGCCATTGAATATGGAGAATCATGGACAATGGCCAGCAGCAGCATCAGTCGAGGGTCAAGTAACATCATCCCAGTAATTACTCATCACTGGACATTAATCTTATTCTTCTGTTCCTGACCGGCACACGATTAATCTATCGATGATTTTATTTGCTTTTCACAATAGCACCCCTTTTGAATTTTCTGTGTGTTATTGTGGTCGATGATCCCTCCAGGTGAGCATTTCACAATTCGCTTGATTAGTTCGTCATTGTCACCCACATCCACCCTAAATTAGGCCAATTTTAACTGCATTGCTGTCCAACAGGGAATGTTTGGTTTGTGTCAAAAATCAAAACGGCACGCGCCAAATTTAAAGGGGTTTATTAATCTGATTCTTTATATGCATTTTGGTTATATAAAATTCTAATATTTCGTCTCTCAAAAACATTTTAATGGCACTTATGCTTTAAAGGATTCTTTGACATAACACTATTTAAACAAAAAAGAGAGATATATTATTTATTATGTACAAACTTTCATCACCTAAATGTTAAATTAAAAGAAGAATAAAAATAGGTTCCAATGTAAAATGTTTCAAATTTAGAAGAAAAAACAATGATTTCTTTACTATTTTTCAGTTAATTTATTTAAAACCGAGTAAAATCCTGTATGAAACATGGCCGATAAGCATTGTTAAACATAAAACTTTCTATGAAACACTGCTAGTGGTTTAAAAAAACAATTGTTTAATACCTCAGTTTATCGACCAATTTGTATAACTAAATAAGTATTAATAATATTTTCAGTTACTTATTACCTAAGAATTAAGGAAACCTTGATAAAAATGTGTATTTTTCTTCCAAATCTCGATATATTATTTTAGTAACTAGAGATTTCGGTAGAAAATAAACTTGGAATCATCATGGTTCAGAAATTTATACCTCAAAGTTGTGAATATTGAATTTCTCCACAAAAACCAACAGTCGTCCATAAATTGGATTTGAGTGATGCTCTTTTGTACAACTGACTAATCCCTCGTTAGTTTGTTTCGTCTGATAATCTCCCGTTCATAGTCTGTCCTCCTCCTCCTCCTGGTTTAAATCCATCGTCAAAATAGAAAGTTCACGAACTTTGCTCCCTAAAATTGGAAACATTATTTCCACATAAACACACATAAGTCAGATTAATATTTCCAGCCATAATTGCTTCAGTTTCTGGTGCTGCGAGGAGAGGTATAATTGTCGTTCTGGAAAAATAGTGACATCTGATCCATTGCCTTGCCGAAGCCAGAGCGCGCTTGACATTGACATATAAGACCATTAACCTGGGATTGGTGATGCTATGAAACAAGACACACCAAAGACTCACTCCTGAGACATTCCACATGGTCGAAAATTCGAAATGAAACGTAAATCATAACGTTTAACGAGTTTTAAATTTGCTAATTCGTTTCTTACCATTAAATGAGCAAAATGAGAAACTAATAAAAGGTTTCACATTCGTCATAAATCATAAATTTAGCTACAATTATGAACTGTCGAAGTTTGAAGTAATCTTATATATTAAGACATAAAAATCAAATCGTGAAGTGGTTAAAATTATTGCAATTTCGCTGAATGTGGGAATTCATAAAATATATGAATATCGAAATTGCAGGACCAAACTAAATTTTTTGCTATTTACAACAGTATTTCAATAAAATGATTCCTTAAAATGATCTTGAGGCACATAAGGATGGGATGGGATGAAAGTGTTTATTAGACCAGCCATTTAGCACCGCACACTAGGGAAGTGTAAATCTGAATACTGTTTTAAAGAGGTTTAATGTTAGTCATATGCACGGTTAGTAACAATGACCAGCTAGTTTTGGTTCATACAAATTATGAAGCAACAATGTTCACATTATAAATGATTAATTAATATAATAAAAAAAACTAACTTAAATAATGTAATAAATTTCAATATTTTAAAACAAGTTTATTATGAAACAAAAATGTTTGCATTGTTTAAGATCTATTTGGGGCCGGAGGAGCGTAGTTGGATAAGTGTCATCACGGAATTGCTTCGCTGATTCCAATTCAGTAGAGGTGGTGATTTCTTATTTTCAAAATTCATTTCTCAATTTCGGCTAATAGCAATTTGTTTTCAATTCAAATTTTTGTTTAAATTCATTTACAAAATTATATCCCCGGCCTCAATTGTCGAACAACTATAATAGTCAATTCTATTGTTCCACACAGACAGATTTACAAAGTTTGGATGGAATGCATAGCATCGAAGAGGTAAAACCGATCTTTGCACTAGTAATTTGCTGCTATTCAATGAATGGATACTGATAAAAATCCGGAAAGATATGGTCTTCCTCGTAGTATATCTGTTCTGTTTTGGGTGGCAAAAAACTGTCAATATATATGCTTCATCTGTTAATGATCCTAAACACATTATAACAATTATTGATTCTTAGACTTACTATCAAATTGTCAATTGGGAATGGTTATATAGATAGGACATTTGATAGCTTTGATTTTAAAAACCAAATATCGGCAACGATTGATGTGCTATTGAGAGAGGAGATCTATTTATCTTCGTGATATAACATATTAATAAAAATGATAAAATATTTACAAGAATAAATGTTCCACTAATAGAAAGAATGCTGAGAATTGTAACAAATAGTATTATAAAAGTTGGTAACAGAGAAGAATCATAATTCATAATCATACATCTAGTAATAAGGGGTGGGCTAAGAGAGACGAAGAACTTCTGTTGTGGAAAAGGACCGTCATAAAACAATGGTCAAGATTTCTTGCAGAAATCTGTGTCACTTTTCCCACTTTATGGTGATGACGATGATGCGAAAAATATGTTCGAACCATTAGCGAAATATAAATTTTATTTCAAAGTCATTTATTTTCATTCACTTCTTTACGACTCTGTCCACCACAATTCTTGTGGACGTCCACTCCACATCCACGACTCGGAAAGGAAGAAAAAAGTGAAATAATATAAAGATATATAATAAATAAATATATTGGATTAAAAGAAGAAGACGCAGACATTTTTTTGTTTAGTGATTATGACTGGAGGCGACACACGCAAGAAATGTGTCCTCCATCCATCCCTCTCTGTATAGAAAGACTCCTGGGATTGGGACTGTGGTGTGGTATCTGTCTGGGAACCAAAACGGCGAATTATGAACATTTTTATATCCAGTGATTTGAAATATGTTCCCAGATCTTTCTTTATATTGTCATCGCACGGTCGCCTCTTTTCTCTTTCCCCCCTCTATTAAAGGTATTTGAATATTTCGTTTTATGTTTACGTGGTATAATGAGGTGGACATGCTCAAAGACTTTAAGTTCAAGCTCAATGTTACATAAAATATTCCAATCAGACACGATGATAATTTAGTAGCTATTGTTCATTAAAAAACAATATTCAGTCAAATTTAATTCAAGGCAATGGATCGAAACCAAAAAATTATCCCATCATTTGATTGGTTTTGCTTTCTGTAAAGTAGTGGCATTTAACAAATCTTTCGATTACAAAGTAAGAATTTTATAAGTGGCATATGATCTCTGATCCCTGTTAAAATCGGATTATTTGCGTATAAATCGATTAAATAAATCATGCACGATTTGAAAGCAAAGCTGCTGTTTACGCACTTATTTTTAATATGAATTTGTTACCTACAATTAAGTTTCAATATATATTTATTGAACTAGGTAAGTAAGTGTTTTGAAGAAGTGTGTGCTTATCAATTATGTATTAAAAATGGGCATTTTTAAACAAATTGACACATTTAAAAAAAAATCTTTAATCATCCCAAACATACTTCTATTAAATTCCATAAATATTTTACAATGATTCTCCTTTACAACTAAGTGATAATAGAGATGAATGTTCCATATTGTTTCTTATTATCATACTCGTATACGAGTATAATGCTTGACATAGGAAGTAACAATTTTTAATCTTATTTTTTTTAATCGTTTATTAAATTATTGATTAGGAAACGTATTTCAATGAAAGTCTATCACAAAAGTTAAACTTTATTATTTTAAAACGGACTGATTTACCTATATTTCTATAAAGTTTTTGTGCTTCACAGAAAAATTATTAGTTATGTAATATTAGTTTTATAAAATTCTATCGAGGAATTGCTTTTCTTTAAGAGTCCATTATTTAACATTGCTGAAATATACATTTTTCAGTACCTGCAGACAAAAACCAATTTGCAGTTTTTACTAAAACTATAATTAATAAAAAATATAATTGTTGATCTTGAAAGCTATATAAATATACGTGTATATTTGGAAAACAAAGATTAATCAATTAATTTGAATTTTCCACAACAAATGATCAAAAGTAGAGTTTTCTGAAATGTTAGTTTTTAAAAAATCATCATAGCAAAAATTCCTTAAATGAATTTACGCAATCTCTACAGATAATAATCAGTCATATGTATAGTCAATTGTATGTTTACTATACTAATGTTGGTATCTTTTACACGATGTTACTGTTAATTTTTTTTATATACACCGTCAAGTTGGTGGGACTTTGTATCATCAAAGCTCATTAAAATTATTTCTATTTTTATGAATCCAATTAAACTCGCCTTGGGAATGAAACGATTTTGTTGTGCTCATCTGGCGCTATCGAAAACATTGTCCCAATCATAACTGAAATTAAAAATTAATTAATTTTATTGCCCCCATCATTAAAGAGCGGATTTTAAAGTCGAGTGTCCGCATAAATGTCGATGACAAGTACATAAATTTAGAGACCTCCTCAATCATCTGTCAATATCTTGGTGGTTCTCATGCGAAGAATTGAGTCTTTATGCCAAAGATGAGGACACCTGTAGTTTCCGTGTCTCATGAATCATGGACGAGCGCGCATATTAAAATGTTTAAAACTGAAGACGATGTTCATATTAATTATGGAGCTCTCTGGCTGGGGTTTTATGATTTAAAACCATTTATTCACTTTCAGTGCCTGGCCTGGCCTCGGATCCCATTCCACATCTCGACCAAACATTTCAATCATAAAGGCCAGTTTTATGATTTGTTTAATTTTTATCTTGCTCTACGCAGGTTTCAGTAAAAAATATCATGAAGATCATATTTGATTCAACAGCAGACATTTTTCAATTAGGATTTGTTATATTGTTCACACTTTTTATTTTCAAATTTCAATAACAGTTGAGAGCTAAGAATTAATTATGGTTATTCTTATTGTAATATAAACATTTTAGTGAATTTAATAAAAAATTAATTAATATTGTAGGTCAAACTCTTCCTTTTGATATATGCGGACTTATAATGTCCTTGTATGCGGTGTTGAATAGCTACAATTTTGTTAAGAGTTACTTGTGTGGTCTGAATCACCTCCTTAACATTAGGAGATTAATTTAAGTAGCCCGTAAAGTCTCTGGCAATATGTACTAACATTTCATATAAATAATAACTTACCTTTAGTGTATACAGACCTTTACTATCCTAGTGAGTGGTTCCAAATTGTAGGTGTACCAATACTATTTAGAGCTAAAGAATATTATGTTAATTTATTAAAACAGTTAAATAATGTTAAATAATTAATTTCTTTATAAATATTTAATAATAATTATACTTAATTGTTTTAATAACAATGAGTTACGAATTAGGTTTATTTTTAGTCATTCATAAATAATATCCAATTGAATAATTTTGACTGTAACACGTTAATCTGAATATATAGTTTTATATACATATGTGGTAAACGTGGTTTATGTAAATATGAAATTTGAAGATGAATTTTTAATTTTTCTCACAAAGTATCGTATTTTCGTTGAAAAGGTCGTAAACTGGTCTCATTTTTATAATCAAATAATTAACCAATTAACCAAAAACTGAATTTTAATTGGCCTCGAGAGATAAATCATAACCATCTTTCAAATTATAAATCCACGAGCATTGGTTCGACTTCCAAATGGTCCATCATAAAATTTATTATTTTGTAATAAAACGACCTGGGGCCTCATAAAATTTGTTTTGGGAAATCTATTCAAATCAATTGTTTTTATTACAATTGGTTTTTTGCTCATATTTCGCAGTATTTAAGACCTACAATGATAAGTCATTAGAAATATTCAGTTGTGAACCTCTTAAAACATTAATTTTTTTGGCACTGACTCTGGTAAAAGTTTAAACACTTTGTCTGGTCAGCAATTAAAATAACCGTTTGGAGTCGTAAATTGCCCTGCTTTGAGCTCCTCCATCATAGTCCAACCGATTTCGGTAGCCACTTGTATACACCTTTCCCAATTAACATTAACATAATCTAATCTATCTAAAGCGAACAATTTTATAACTAAACATATTTATTAGCCAAATTGTGTTACAAAATATGGATTTTTAACATAAAAACTTTCAAACTATAAACCTTATTTGAACCACACGTTAAGTAATCGTGCACAATTTCAACTTTCAAATGCGTCAATCGCAAATCAAAATAATGGACAAAAAATTGCAAACGAAAGTTGAGTTGAGTTCCAAATTAAACACATTTTATTGCTAAAATTATCAATTTTTAGACATGAAAGTAGAACAAGTAAAAGTTCATTATGCAATAGATAAGGATTAAAATTTAATTAATTTTAGATATAATCAAAAAATCAGTTGAATAATGTAATATTTTTAATTCTCATAATCTGAAATATACCAAAACCCACTTAAAATTACTTGAATGAAAAGGAGTTTTTCATTTTGAAATAGATATTTAGACCACTAATTTTCACGAAGCTAAGTTTTTTTAAAAATGATTTTTTATTCAATAATTTCTTAAGCAGAAAATGTGTGCTAAGGAGAACCCACGATAGAAAGTTGATTTCCACGATCTACAAATTTTATTACATTGTGTTCTTATAGTTGACTTTATAGTAACGTCGAAGTCGTACTAATGCCTTTGGATTATAGCCGCTGTGCCGCTTGTGACTATTGATGGCTTTAATTTGGGGGGCAATAAAGTAAAGACGATTCCCAAATCCGTCAGAAATCCGTACAAAGTTTATTAAAATTTCCCGAACGACTTCCATATTAATTTCACCTTAAATTAAATTTGTTTTATATTGAAGCATTCAAAAGGCCATAATTCCTCCACTTGGCTCTCTTGTCTAGCATAGGCAAATGGAATGGTATGGTGTTGTGGAGGGTGTCGGCGGAATAAGCAATAAGTAAGAGTGGCATTAAGAAGTCGGCTCACGTTGGACTATTAAATCAACATAAGCGCGTTTGTGTTTTTTCTTGGTCTATTAAATTAAGGTACAAATATCAAATAAACACGGAATCTTTTAAAATTAAATCTTGTCAATAAATTGGGCGTACATTTCGAGACTAAAATGTGACTATAGTTTGAGAGTGCTCTCGATAATAGCCTCTATAGAAAATGGAAACAGATTGATAGCTCATTGCATAACAAATCGGCGTAGAATTAATTGAATTTGTAGCATTTTAATAAGTGATTTGTAATCTGCTGTTCGTGTCGGTTTAGGGATCATTGATATGTAAATGACGCTCCTGCTGCTGCCTCTTTCCTTTACATTCCCACTTTTTTCCTTCCACTAACACTATATTTTATTTCCATTCCAAAACGTGACATTAGCAGGGCACTCATTCTTCGCTTCGCCAAAGAGAGAACACCGCAAAGAAGAATCCCCTACTGGCCCCAACCCAAAGAAAACTGATACGCGACTTGTCTTCATTATTTGCCCCATCGCGGCGCGATGCATCGCTACGAATGTAATGAGAATAATTAATTTTTATCGACTTTTGTTTTTAATTACTATTATTCTTCTACGCTCCATTTGGTCTATAAAGATCAGAAATAATTGTGGAAATATTCCAATATACATTGGCTTCCCCACTTTTATTATTATATCAAAAGAGACCATCCATCACTTGAAGGAAGCCATGAAAATTTATTATGAGAAAATCATAATTTAAAGCACTTTTCAATGTCGTGGTTAGAAGAAAAAAGAAAAGATGTAATTAATATGAACTGTTTTATAGAAAAATCTAAAACATAAAAATTCAATAGAAATATAAACGTTATTCATCAATTACACTCATAATTTAATTTGATTGTAGGATATGATAAAAGTATAATCAGCATTGCGCACTAGGGCAGTAAAGGTCTGATGAAGAATAAGGAAAGGATATAAATTATACATACAGTTTGTATGAATTTCAACAAAGAACTAAGTAGAGTATTTTTAATTACTCTACATATAAATAACTCTTGCCATAGCTATAATATTTTTTTCTTAATTTTTGTACTAAACAGAAGAACATGTTAAAATCAATTTCTTTTATTTATGGTTTTATAAAATTTGTATACAAGTATTAAATTCACGAGCTATTTGCGTCATTGTTTTGATTCTTCTTTTCAAAAACTAAACTTTAAAATGTCTTGAAACGAAAATTTCGATTTTTTTAGTAAAATGTATAAAGCATCTTTCACTGCATTCTTTTAAATAAATTTCTAGTGTTAAAACCAATTAAATCACTTTAAACTAAGTATATATTATGTAAATGGAAAACTCTTATATTTTATCAGTACTTGATTAACCGAAATTGATTACCCACGAATGTCAAGTTACTTTTAAAATATGAATTCTATAAAACGAAATTATCGCAATTTATTCAATAATTGTATTTCTAATACACTTCCACTTGACCATTAGTGGAATAAATCCCGATGAGGACACGAAAAAGTCGTGACTACATCTGGAATTGGAATCGTAGTCTGGATTTGCATAAACAAGTCAATAATAAACAGGAGGAGAGCAGGAATAGCGCCAATAAAATGACCATAAATTTATGATTGCGAATCAGAATCTTGGCGAAGAGAACTATTTAGTGGGGAAGATTGTGAACGGTTGTGTGGACCCATTAATCATTTAATGGCTCTTCTAAGAACTGATCCCGATCTGTTGTTGGCTTTTCAGGCAAGCAAGCAAACAAGCAAGCGAGCGAATGACCTAATGGAGGTCCCGAAATACCAGTTGCAGAAATCTGTCAATCTGCGATACTGCCGATAGACTATGGCGCGGTCTCTGGGCGCGAGGAGACAGTCATTAAAATAAAGGCAAACTCCAATAAATAATATGCAAAAAAGAATATTCACGTTTAATCAGATTACGGGAGCCTTTAATTATATTTTTGCGAAACTGTGCTGCTACCAACCTTTTGAATTATGTGAATTCCGTATACTTTTGCATACTGCGTCGTTTATAATGATTGTCATCAAGAAAATGAAGGATCCCAA
Source organism: Clogmia albipunctata (assembly GCA_001014945.1). Lineage (NCBI taxonomy): Eukaryota > Metazoa > Arthropoda > Insecta > Diptera > Psychodidae > Clogmia > Clogmia albipunctata. Next base: position 12,481 of record JXOV01035531.1, read on the forward strand.
AAACTTTACGAATAAGCAAATATTCGGTTATTGTTCCGACTTTTCGTGATGCTCCATGATTCAAATATAAACTAATTGGGTGATATTTTTTAAAAGAAAATCACCAATTTACATACTATACAAAAGCGTTAGTGGAAATATTGTAAATATTACATCATTGTATGCAAAATATTTCGAGTTATGGTTCAGTTTAAATCAATACCTACAAATATTATAATACCATAACATAATACATAATAGCTATTTAAAGAAATAGGTTGATAAGTTGAGACATCAAACACAAGAGCAAAACGAGTGTTTTAAAAATTTTAATAATGCTTAACGACCAATTTTATTAAGGATTTTATGCATTTTTAATTTTTTCCCTTTCAATTCCTGTAAGGAACATTGGGGTCTTAACCTCAACCAACGGGTTTTCGAAATTTCGGTGACTATTTGTTTTCAGTGTATTATAAGTCAAATAATAGCACCTAGACCAGTTGAAAAAGGACCCAGTCAATCCTACCCGCCCAGGGATCGAACCCTTCACTCCGAAGAAGCAGCCGGATGCGGTACCACATCGGCCACGAGACATATGCATTTTTAATTACATTAACACAAAAGTCTCTGAAAAACTATCGGTTTTATTCAGAAATTTAATAATTTTAATTCTCATGCAATTTTTATTTATGTTTTATTTCAATAACTAGATGATGAGATTGGGGCATCCTTCTTTTAATAATTATTATTCATTAATGGGTACACTTGCTTCAAAAAAGGAGATTCGATATGTGGTTTTCAAAAAATATTCAGTCAATTTTTTAAGTATCGGCTAAAACAGTTAAGCATTCAATATAAAACTGACTATTATATAAATTTGGATAAAAATTTGATAAGAATTCTTTCACTACTTTAATTATAGAGAAAAAGCACTTGTGTTGTGCATTAAAGAATTATTCCAAGGGTTATAAAAACGTCCTTAACAAAACAAATATTGATGCCATAATTTATCACAACAACAAAATAAATATTAACAGAAAAATAAAGTAAGAAAACTTGCAATAGACTCATCCATAAAAACACAATTGAGTGAAGTCAAGCTACCAGACGGACTTTTGATACATGAATCTTCTCTTTAATCAACCCTTGAAATATTAAAATAATAAATTACCGCCCTAAACGAGTGGAAATCAGAAACGTGATCCATCTTCATTGAAATTCCAGTCAAAAAGATTTGGCAAACCCAAAGAAACTTTCAACTTTTTACCCCGAAACAATCAAAAAGTTTCGCGGTTTTCCCCAACGCAAGGTTAGTTAGAAGGGGGGAAGGAGGGAGAGAGGGTGTGTCTAGTGGGGTAGTTGAGAAGAAGTCAGCCAAGAGAAATAAGTCGTAGTGAATGTTTGATCGGCGCTTAATGAGTGCGGTTTTGAGTCAAAGTGTGTGGGTGTTTTCAAAACTAAACTGGGATTAAAATTTAATTTTACACCTTTAATTAAGTTAGACGCTTTTGGATTTTAATGAAGAACCATCCGGTTGTTTTCTCCAAACACCCCAAACTCCTCTTTCTCTGCTCTTCTCTCTGTCTTTGAGCCTGGGGCAGTCACCATGTCTCGAGCATCATCGTCAACATCAAATGACAAGAAATTATTTGAATTATGTAAATAATTTATCACACTGGGGAAAAGTCAATCTCAGGTTAACTTTGTGGAAACCCCAAAGTACGGCAAAGATGGCAGAATCGGGAGACACTGACAGATTGAGTTATTCAAAATTTGTATCGGTGGTGGCCTCTTTCAAATTATTTTAATTGAAAAATCGACAAAACCCTTTCGCAAAATTATACGAAATTGTCAATAGCACAATTGTATAATAGAAAAGACCGGATCCCTTTCAATATTTTCCAGACGATTTAGAAAGGGTAATGCTTCCGGGCACAATCAATAGACGACAGCATCAATTGAAATAAATCTGTCTCGTGGCCGATGTGTTAACGCATCCGGCTGCCTCTTCGGAGTCAAGGGTTCGATCCCTGGGCGGATAGGATTGACTGGGTCTTTTTTCAAACTGGTCTAGGTGCTATTAATTGACTAATAATACACTGAAAACAAATAGTCACCGAAATGTCGCAAAAACCCGTTGGTTGAGGTTGCGACCCCCCATGTTCCTTACAGGAATTGAAAGGGAAAATTTTTTTTTTGTTTAAATAACTATTATACTTTAGGGTTACTTAAACTATACATACTTGTATCTATTTAATTTTAATTCGGGATTTTAAATAGATTGGTACCTTAATGAAAGCTATATTAATTTTTTAAATTTTAAATTAGCGAAAAACCAAACTGCAATTTAAAAAAAATATATCACATTTTCTAATTATATCTGTCTCGTGGCCGATGTGGGAACGCATCCGGCTNTACATCAGTCGATGTATGGATTTAATTTGCAAATAACAAAAGTATTTGACTTATTGAGCAATTAAATTGATTCATACTTGCCATTACATTTTATTGGATAAGGCAAAGTAATTAAATACATCTGAAAGAGATTCTTTTTCAGAAGTCATCACTTCTGACATGTTTTTAATACAAAGCAATGGCTTACTTATTATTTTTTAAATTCTCTAAATATAATGACTAATAATAAATTTTATGGTAAAATTATTATTATGGCACTAGAATTTATTTATAGACTTTTTTATAGCACCAGTCTTTTAAAGAATTCATTAAAGCACTGGGGCTATTTATTTATTATTATTATTTTTATTCGACGACACCACAGCCGTTACCTGTCTAGGTCTCTTCTTCTCGAACCCTATAGGTTCCACTCTAGAGCTCTTTTCGCTAAATCGTCAATGTCTTTTTAAAGCGTACGACCAATCCACGACCACTTTCTATATGATATCAATTTGTCTTGCATTAACATACATAATCTCCAAACCTATTCCTTCGATACTTTATTCAGCCAGAAAATTTATTATTATCTTTCCGAACCTAATTGTAAAAACGAGATAAGAATAAAAATTGGTTTTATGAATTTATAAAAAAAAACCAAAGAGTTTTTTTATTATTCTGTTGAAAAATGTATAAAACCTTATCCTAACACGCTCGAAAAGTTTTATCAAACCCACGGGTCTTCTTTGATACTCTCAATAGTATATGCTCGTGAATTTAATAATTCCTTGTCTTTAGAACTTATAGACATAAAAAAAAGTTTTTTGTTGTTTTAAGTTTAGATAAGAATCTAATTATTCATAATTTAAAGTAGGGAAAACTACTTTAGTTCTAAGGCTTCAAAAAGTAAAATTTGAGAAATATTTAATAAAGTAAATGGATTCTGACTGAAAAGTGATTAGCTTAAGTAGTAAAATGTTAGGTACAAAATGGCAAATTATGTAAATTTTATAATGAAATAAAATAAAAACAAAATCATGCCTCATCTTATTAACCTAGTTGTGTAAATAACCATTACTAAAAACAACGGTATTTCCGAATTAACTAATGTCTCATTCTTTGTCCTTGTAAATTAAAACCAAATTGGTAAGTTGATGTTATTAATATTCATAATTGTTTAACAGTTTTTCGATTACAAAATATTCCCATAACAAACGATGGCTTTGTTTGGACAGTTTATTAAGACCTCTTTCACGTACAATACTTTTGGAGGACTTCCGCGAGCAGTTTACGTATATTTTATTTTAGAGAACCCGAATTTTATTGCGACGTCATTAATCATGTCGAGCAAAACAATAAATGTCATAACATTATGTACATTGCCGAGAGAATCAAAACCAAAAACGTGTCCCGATGACAGGTGCCATAAATAATATGAATGTAAGCCGACAAAAACGATTAACCAAATGACAATCCACCAAGAACTGACGACGACTAACCTCTTTTTGGTGCAGGCGACCGCTCTCCAATCAAAGAGTTTTAAAATCGAGAATCCAAAGGATAAATTGTCAATTGCCAAGAATGTGTCTCCTTATTTATAACGTTATTATTTGACTAAAGTCAGCATCATCTTTCAATGAAAATCCATTACGATATTGGAACATTTTATTATTTATATTTAAAAATAATAATATTGGCGGATTTTGAATTAGACACAGAGACATTCCCCTGCCAAGAATTATGTTCGCATCATTTCAGAATTTCATTTCACTAATGCAAAAGACGCAAATCTCATCCTTTTAATGATATTATCACTAACAATATTTAACTCGGGGTTAAATCCATTATTGGTACTGTTTTGTTTAGGGTGGCTCGACAAATATTGTAAAAGGAGTTCAACTTTATGTAATTCATATAAAATAGAATTTTTTTAATTTATTGATAATAAAATATTTTATTTAGTTGGATAAAAAACCAAATGAAGGATTTAAGGGCTAATTTCTTTAGAAAATAACATATTTTCAATAATTTTAATTATTAAAGACCACAATCCTTTTGAACGTACACTTGTTATCTCAAATTAAACAACAACAGTACAACAACCAGTCTAATTCTAAAAATGTATTTTAATTAAGTTGTCAAATGCAACATTTACTTAGTTCCTAATTTTTTACAATTAAAAAGCAAATCTCCATAGTCAAATATCAGTAGAAAGACCCTACTACTGCCGAAAACCTGTCCATCTAACAATTTGATTTGACGATTATATTTTTTTCAAAATGTTATTAATGGGTATTAATAGTCGATGTCGCATCCGGCTGCCTTTTCGGAGGGTTCGATCCCTGGTAGGATTGACTGGGTCTAGGTGCTATTAATTGACTAATAATTTAACAAAAACAGATAGTCATGTAAAGAATAAGCCCGTTGGTTGAGGTTTAGACTCCCCATGTTCCTTACAGGAATTGAAAGGGAAATTTATATATTTTTTATTAATAAGAAAGAAAAATGTATTTTAAAAATAAAAATCATTGCTTGTACTGGAATAAACACTTGGGTTAATTAAACTAATCAACCAATAACCAATTCTGTAACGACAACTTTAGCACCTCAGCCAACAATGTTATAAACCATCTCTGGTCCCATCCCGTGTAAATTTTATACAAATTTCGCGTTCTAAAAACGGTCTCATACAAGAAACCCTAGAAGTTCTGACAACTTTTGAAATTTTTAAGTGTTAGTTTCAGATTTATATTTTAAATTCAATCGTAGCTTAATTGTTTACACAAAAAATGACATTGATTTCAAATTTAAGTTTAATCTTAAAAAAGTATTAATATTTTTAAACCAAGGAGTCTATACAAAGTAAATGAATAAATGAGCAACCCACCCTCGAAAAGGAAATGTGGGCTTGATTTGACAAAGTACAACATAATTAATTCATTTGCATGTTATTAATTTCGATATTAAATTCCCTAAACAAATATTATTTTAACACCCTTCCGCACTTCCGACTATATCACTTTAACAGAGCAGGAGAGAGAGAGAGAGAGTCGACCCTCTTTGAACCGTGCCAAATTGTGTAAACGTCCAACACGTGTTTGCAGCTTAAAATTTCTATGATGATGATGATTTTCTAATATGGAAATTAGAGATGATGGGGACAGATTGAAATATTTATACATAATATTAGAACTCGCGCCCCTTGCTATTAATATCGGTGACGGGGTATTTAGAGGGATCATTTGTTAAATTGGATGCGCCTTTCGTGTCAGCCAGTCATAATTAACGCTCAAAGGGTGAAACCTAATACCCCACTCTCACTGCAGACAATTATTTTTCATATTCCGATGATAGACGGAAATAGGTAATTAATATTTCAAGTTAATTGTTACTTAGGGGCGAAATTTTCCAGAGGGATGAACCATTTCAGTGCGATGGAGTTATTATTGGATTTAAAAGCGCTCCTTAATCCGCTCATAATTAACTAAAATTGCCTAACGACTGTGGAAATTTTATATTTTCGATGACATACTGGAGTCAAGTGTTAAATGGGTATTTAAAGAAATATATTGTCTTTTTCAAATGTTATAGATTGTTTTATTTTTAATATTTTTTAAATATATTTTTAATATATTTTATTTGAAGAAAAAAAGAAAGTCTTGTCAATTATTAAAGTACGTACATAAATTTTCATTGTCTCTAAGGTGTTTCTTAAAGCCAGGATTATAAACAGCGGTTGTTGGCAAAGTTTTATACAATGCTTCATGTATTTTAGTAACATAAGAATAAAATAACGGAAAACAGGCTAAAGATATCAATTTTGTCTTTCATAATCTATTTAACGAAAAAATTAATAAAACACAATGATTTTTAAAGATATTTTTGTAAATTTGTTAAAATGCATAAATACTTGTAGAAAACACGATATGAATTTTGAAACACATGTGCCTTAACTAAAACATTTAAAGGACACTAGTGTTTAATAATGTCCCATCTTATCAATCTAGTTTCATAAATGCATATTCTATATTCTTATACTAATTTAGATGAAAATCATATCTGTACAACTTATGTTCTCTTTTAAAATTTAACAAAAAGCCAATATTTTCACCATTTTTTTCAAATCTATGTAATTAAAGTACATAACTAAATCAACGATTTAATTAAATTCAAAATAATAATCTTCAAAAATTATTGTCAGTATTTAAAAATGTGAGTAACGGCAGCTAGAGCAAATTAAGTTATAAAAATTTGAGTTATTACCGCATTATATTTAACCCCTTATATTTCCTCAGTTAAACTGATTTTCCATAAAATTAACCAGCAAACGGAAGCCCCTTTTTATTTGCGAATGAGAATCATATTTTCCGTGACGAATCGTCTTGCATACGTCAGGAAACTAACGGGAAAAAAATTTGCATATTCGCATGATTTTCCATTGGCCAAAATCGATTCGTTTTGCAGCTGAAATGAACCGGATTTATCAAATTAGGAAATTAAAGGCATGCGGGGAAATTGGACATGATGAACGCCTTCGAAATTAATAACTGCCTTTTTGACAATATTTGCACTATGCGGTGTTATCTCTAATGCGTCATAAGTAATTTGAGTCACGTGTCCCTTTGAATGTATTAATTTGCATTTGAACGACACCGTTTAATGAATAAATTTGACACACTCTATATCAACAAATTGTAAGTACACCGTGCTTTAATTGATAATGAAATGGCCTTAAATTTATTCAACTTAGATATGGAAATGAATAATTTGGCAGTAATATAGTTTTATTTAAATGAATTATTAATTTTTCTGGAAAGCGTGGATCGATAATAAGTAATACAATAAACACTAAACTATTTTTCTGCAAATTTATTTGATTAGCAATAATAATATTATTTTTACACGCTCGGTTTTGGAATTTAATTTTTTACATAAATTAAATTTTATTCTCCAATATTATTTGTTCTAAATAGACGCACATAACCTCATTAACGGTTTCAATTTGACGTGTAACTGTATCTTCAACATTATGCATAGTAATGAGGGGGCATAAATCAAGGCAAAAATTAACCAGTCAACTAGCTTCCAAGGCCATAAATTTCAGTTTGTTTAAACGACACACAACCAAATTGATTTGATAGAATGAAACTATCGGCGAATTGAATTAATTAAAGAAAATAGCTAATTATAATTTATTATAATGTCAAATGTGATGAGGAAATGTCAGTTCCGAAAAAATCCAAGATATGACTAGTTTTACGGCCGACAATCTTAATGGAATTCAATTAACCGCTTGTAAAAAACAACAAAGAAACGAGCAGAAATTGAAATACAGTATTGCAATTTATTCATTTAATAATGAGTATTCATTGTCTTGGGTATATTATTAAAATGGTATTGTTGCACAAGTTTAGTGTAAAAGACCCTTATTAGGATTACTGATAGGAAATTAAATGCGATTACACAGGATCCTTAATATAATAATATCTTAATTAAATTATGTTAGTAAATTTCCATTTAATTAAATAATTTGACTTAATTAAAAGCATTCTTAACATAATATTTAATTCAACAACGTGTGCGAAATTTGGCCATAATTAAAAACGAGTAAAATTCGAAATGAATCATATTAATTTATTAAAAGATACGAATACGAAAAGTATGTGTTTTTCAATCAGTTTTTTAAATTTTTTTACTATATTTAAATGATTTGTAGTTGTCTGCGGTAAATAATGTATAACTAAAGAGTATGTTATTATCAGATTCTTTATACAGACATTGGTTACTAAAATGTTAGAATTTTTCAATAGAATTATATAAATATTCTATTTCCATCAATAGATTTATTTCAAAGATGTGACTGGTTACCTCCGAGTCAATTGATATGAAATAATCTTTATTCAGAGGGAAATTTTGGTTTAATTGAATATAATATCTACAAATCATTATATGTTATGTTGTGATTAGCATCATGACCAACTGATTCTGCAATCAGTCTATTTATTGGCAGGTTTTTGCCACCGAAACAGAACACACATACTACGAAGAAGACTATCCCTTTCATATCTGTATCCATTCATTGAGTGGTAGCAAATTACTAGTATTATAGAAAGATCCGGTTTATCTCTTCGATTCTAGGCAAGCTCTATCCAAGCTCTATCCAAGCTTTGAAAACCAGACTGGTCGAACGAATTGTATAGATGATACTAGTTGTTCTACAGTTGAGATCGGGGATATTATTTTGAAAAATGTATTAATTACAGTCTGATTAGGGCTTGAACCCGGTACCATCAAGTTAAATTCTGTGACAACGCTTTTACCAACTGCAGCCACATTCATTTATTATTACAATTTTGAAAAAGCAATATTGTGAAAACTTTTTATAACAAACGTTGTTATTGCCAATGGTACATGAGCTCACCCCAAGAAGTTATTAATGAAAATATTTTCAAATTAAGAAAGCAAATAAAATGAATTGATGGGAATCTATCTAAGTCTTATATTATTAACTATAAGATTATTATAGGAACTATCGGCTTAAAGAAACAAAATGGTTAGGGCGGACTTCATATAAATACATTGAAAAAAGTATCATAGTTATATAAATAAAACAAATCATCAAGATGCCGGAGTGTTTCTAATAAGCAATTTTTACTGTATTTCAAAACGTTTTATTTAATAATATTTAATTAGAATATTATGTTTTGTTTATGTGTTTGTAATACTTTGAAGTCCAAAAGCAAAAACCAAAAATATATAAGATAGGTATTTAAAATTGCAACTTGTGTTATAATTTTTTTCTTTTGATAATTAACAAATGATAGTCTGGCCATTCGCATTGTGATTGAATGAAAATTTCTAATCATTGGCATGTGCAAAAGGAGCATTATATAATTGATCTTTATTTTCGATAAAGAGGATGTAAATAAAGTCGTTATTCCTGCCAATTTTACCAACATGTGCCCAGTTTAGCTGCCTTGTCTCTGTGAGCGCGCAAACATCTAAATTGAAATTTAATTAAATTGAAATGGGAAAATTCGATTAGATCTGGAAAATATTAATTGAAATTGATTGTCGTTGTATGTAAAAAGAGAGATAGAGAGAGTTATTAAGAAATTAATATGCCCCAAGTCCGTGCAAAAGCACAGGAGCCAGCGATGTCGCCGTTTAGATGCTAATCTCCGTTGGCGGAGAGCCGTGCCTCGGGCTGGACAGAAGCGAGCGCACAGCAGCGGCGAGACCCCCGGCGGGAATAAATTGGTTTTCAGAATAATATAAGCGCGCGGATCCATTCATCGATTCAGTAGCCGAAAAAAGAAGTATCCGTCGCAGCGGGCATCTCTATTCGGAATCGACTCCTGGACTTTTAATAATCCCTCCTCGTGTCCCTGTGATATTATTTAGTGATCTCTCTCCTCCCCATCCATGGTCCATTAATTTGTGTTCATTTAAATACAAATCACCGACTTCACTCGGTCCCCATGAATGGAGATGGAGTGTAGGAAGAAGGGTGGTGTGCAAGAACCCAGAGAAGTAAACAGAGAACGCGGAGAAGAGGAAGAATTCGACAAAAATTACCTTGAAGAAATTGTCATTTTATTTAAATTTATTGTTTTGTGACCCGAGATTTTTTTCTTCCCAACTCGACATCAAGTGCCAATATATAAAATATTTGCATTTTATTATACAATTTTGGATAATTTTTAATGAGGAACGGGTTCCACCTCATTTGTTTATTTGAACTGTGATGCCCGATGACAACTAATTTGCATTCTAGTCGTGGGATTTAATTAATAAGAGCTCAAAATTGTCAAAAATTTGCGAATTTTATTAATGGCTTTGTTTTAAGAAAAGCAGATTTTTAATAAAAAATCTCACAAAATTATTTACGAGTATGTGCATTTAGTATGAATTTATAAAAGATATCAGTTTCGAATCATCAGAATTAATTTAATGATTTTATTTGCAGAATTATAATTTTTATTTTATAGTTATTCAATTAAAATCTGAATTTTTTTAATGGGTTTTATTTTAAGAATAGCAGAATTTGTATTTAAATAACTAATTCTCATCAAATTATTCATATGAATTTGGTTTGAGTTTTTTAAGGGTATCAGTCTCAATGGTATCAGATGTTTTTATTAGTTTTATTTGTAGAAATATGATTTTTTTATTGTAATTTTATGACAATTTATTCAACCTATAATCATATTTAAATTGGATTCCATTTTTATAATATGTGTATATTTCTTTAAAAATAAACTTACAAAACCAATATTTAAATTTGATACAAGTCAAATGAAGAAATAAACACATAATGAATGAAATTAGCACCCTTTTATAATATTATACTTTTATATTATACATATATCAATAAATGGACGCATATCATTAACTTGGCTGCTTAAAAAGGCGCTTATTTTTGTCTGTCAATCAAAAATTATAAAATTACCGCCATAAAGATAGGTAGAGATAATCTGTGTGTGCTCCATATAATTGTAATAAAATTAGCAATGTAGAAATTTAGTATAATTGACGGTCTATCATATCAAACATTTGCATTTGATTAGTAATTTATCTGCCAGCAGCAGGCAGCCCTCTGATGGACATCGACGAATGTGCAGCAGAGGGCCACATCATTGTAGGCAATTATGCTAATTCCGTATGCAAAAATAGCAATCTCTGGGCAGTTGAACGCGGAATAAAATATTATATTGTTATACGATCCATAATTATTGTTTGCCAGCGAAAAAGCGGTGTTCACGATTAAATAATATAAATGCTTAATGCAGTTCTGATATGAAAATTAACCGCGTTATTGCGCCTTTTGTTTCCAATTCACGTTCGTTCCGTCGATAAGAACAGTCCCTCGTACCTGTCAATTTACGCTCTTTAAACGTCTGCTCACCTGATAACGGCAAATTTAGAAGACATGCTTATAAATGCTTACCAGAAAACAACAATGACTTTAGCTCATAATCTTTATAATTTAGATAAATTTACATTACTGTTTAAACATTTTAAGTAAAATTGAATAATGGTAAAATATTTATGATATCCTACCCTAATTTTAAAATTATGAAGTAGAGATTAAGAAGATATTCCAACACTAAATTGAGGTCCAATTACAATTGAAGCCTAAAATAAACATATAAGAAAAATTTTCATTTGATCATTTAATGGGGGAAATTTGAATTTAATGTATAAATCACAGCCTTATACAATTTATCGACAAAAACACAGAACAAATTGACTATTAGTAAAAAGTACAATTTTTTGTATTTACATGATTATGATTTTCTTTCATAGCTGGTAAATCGAACTAAATGTTCATATTAATAACATTGAACATATCCCAAAAAGTGTACAGACCTATACTGCTCTAGTGTGCGGTGCCGAATGGCGGGCCTATCAAACACTTTTCCTTTCCCATTCTAATAAGTTATTTATTATTATATTGAGGTACTACATCTATAGCGACATATTAGTTAGGGCCAGCAATTGCGATAGGGAGGGAAAGTTAGGGCGATATACGAGGAGGGGCGTATGACTGTCCACCATACACCCGGTAATACGTTATCGTGCATTGTTACAATGATCTTATTCATATATTTATATATGAATAAGGGCTATAATCCCCGAGCGGACTCTGTGCCCAACCTACCATACCATGATTGTCTTTCTGTATTGAATTATGTATAACTAAACAGTTTGGAATTACGAGGTACATTCTAAAGGACGCATTTGATACTAAAATATAAAGATTTTTAAATAGAATTTGAGACACGGTTTAATTGTATTGTAAAACAGTTTCATCATTCATTTGAAATATCATACTTATCATGTAAATATTAATTCCTCACGCAATAATACAGAAATTGCCTGTGCACTCTGTATTTTATTTATTTTCTTGCGTCATTACTTTTATAATTCGCTATGGATATTATTTCGCAATGTTATTGATATATACAAATCTTTTTCGCACTAGAAAAATATCCGCCCGAGATTTGATCCCACGACCTACCTCGAGCAGGCAGTTTAGGGTGCTAACCACTAGACTACAGATACATAAAGGGTAGTCATATTTTAGTTATATATTTATTTTAAATAAACGATTTTATGTTAAATTGTTTTAAAATGCATAAAATCTTATTTAAAACACAATCAATATGCATAACTAAAAGCAAAGATTTTTCTAGAATACTTTTCTCAATAACTTTTATAATCTTAGAAATATATAATCTTTTTCGTAGAGCAAATAAGATAATTTACAAATCCACTTATCAATATACCTATTGTAGATCACAATTTCACGTTGAAAAATTTACATATAAAATATTTTCCTAAAATTCACTAATAATTCACGATAAGCTAAATTTATGATGATTTCCCATTAAGCTGATGTCGAAAAGATCATAAATTTATTATGTAATTTTTGGTATTTTGTGCTTAAACCTGATATATAATTATAAATAAAGTGTTGATTGTTTATCTGTTTATAATCCTACTTAATGTGTTTTTTAGTCAAAGAAGACTACAAGTGCGAAAGAGAGGCGAGATAATTAAAAATGACTAAGACGATCCAAAAAAATGATTGACCATATTGAACTTGATTAATCAGAAATAACTCTTTTTCGAAACTAGATTAACGATTTTATGGTTTTGTCAAGTGATCAGCATAAGACGACGAGTTTATGGGATCCCAATTTGTGTGTTTTATTAACTCGATCGCATATTGATTGGCCCCAGCTCTTCCTCCAACTCTCTGCATTAATAACTCAAATAAAAACAAATAAACGAGATTTTTATTTAATGTCGCGAAGCGCGGTGACAACGAATCTCAAAGAAGAGACTGCCTTATGGACGGAACGGTCTCATAAATATTCGGTCAGTGAAAGAGATAAATACAGTCTGTTCTATAAGAACGTTTGAGTTTGTCGACTTACACTAATTTTAAGTGCTTTCGATTAATATTTGAAATAATATCTCAAACTATCCACAATTTAATAAAAATTAAGTTTTTGACTTTAGATTATTGAAATAAATCTAATAACTGATCCTTATCTCAAATTTATTGAAGCTAGGCACAGTAAAACATGTGTTATAGCGTTCTCTGGTTAAAAATATGAAATATAATATTCGATGATAAAATCGAATAAAAACTAGATTGTAAAGGTCGTCCCCTCTTTTTTATACCTACAATCAACCTAGATTCTTATTTTATGGTTGAGATGGTCAATATTCAATAAATATACGTACATCTTCATTCATACAAAAGATAAAAGCGATTAAATGATTACAATTAGAGATATTGAGTTAAATATAATTCAAAAACTGAAAGAGTGTTTTTATATTTATATTTTAATACTTTCTTTAATAAAAAAAACTTTTAACAGTCAAAGTAATGAATTTTAATATTCAAAGTTATTGAAAGCCTGATGAGTTACTTACCACTTTTTACAAGCAAAAATGATTATTATTTCATAAATCTGTTGTGTTGTTATGGTAAGAATCAAGCCCAAATGATTCAAGCATGTGCCCCACGTATATAAGCAAAACCATCCCTTTCGTTCTTTTCGGAATCCAGTTGACAATACCAGTCAAATATTATTGAAAATATTTGATTTTGCGTGTGTGTTCGCTCAAATCTCTGAACCTGTTCAAACTCTTATAAACCCCACTGTATATAAATCGTAGCCACTTTGCCTGCACAGTAATAAATTAAACTAATTTTCATAATTATAATTTTTCCCGGGTTTAAGTGTTAAAAAGGACCTGCGATAAATTTTCGGGTCCGAAACCCGAAATCAAATTAATTTAAATGAGTGTGTTTTGGAGATCCGAAAATGGCCCAAAACAAATGACATGATAAAGCAAAAGAGCGTCGTCGTCGGTGCTTCGTCTTCGGCGATGATGGGTTGGTTCCATTTGGACACAGCAGCCCAGCTTAGTGCAGTTAAGACGCTTTTAATTAAGTCCATTAAAGTGTGTGAGGCATATTTGTTACTGAATGAATATCGAGCCTCTCGGGTCAATATTTCACACTGTCTGTTTCGCGAAAAAATACAAACAAATCGAGAAAGTTTCGGCCACAGTGTCGCTAAATTATTCAGAAACCTCTTTAATGTTAATGGCTAGCCATATGTCAGCGAATACATAGTCTTTATTATGAATGAAACCATTTCACAAATTGCAATTTTTGTAAATTGATAAAAGCGAGGCGAAAAACAGTTCAGCAATATTGACAATAATAAATAGGGTCCGTCCCTTTTGATGATTCTCCGGACAAACTCATAAATGGATGGCTCTTAACACTAGATTATATCTTTTTGTTGTTTATAAAACCTTCCTTTTCATCGATTTTCATGCAATCTGTATTTTTATCTCAATAATCCATCATTTAGAAATATAAAATTGCTAATAATATATAAAAAAAAAACAATAATACAATTTTTAAACCAAATATAAAATATTATTAATACACATTTCTTAACTGAATAAATTATTATCTATCTACCTCTATCGACTCAATTTATTTTTGTTCGAACTTTTAACACTCAATTTTGTGAATTTTAATTGGTTTTTTTTTTATTTTCTAAAAATAAATACTAAAGGCAATAGTTATCAATTGATAAAATAAATCTGAGACTTTCCAATAATAAGTATGCCAAGTTTAAAAACAACAATCTCTGCTTAGATATTTAAACTAATATACTTTTTTATTATAATTATAGCCTAAAAGTCACAAGTCGTGCGTAAGTTAAGTGTGTTAAAATCGAAGAAAAAACTTATTACCATATTAAAAATCAAATCGTTTCAAATGGGGACAAATTAATTTGAATAAATGAAAATTATTTGAATTACAACCTTAATATTCTAATTCAGAGTATTTAATGGAATCAGATAAACCAAGTCAAATAATTCTTGAGAAAATATTTATTAGATGACGACATCAGAAGGTCCGAGCTTATCGCCATCAAAAATTTTATAAGTGGAACATGTTTCAGTCAAATTTATTGGAATACTTATTGTCACTCCTTATCATCGGGTCGGGACAATATTTATGAGAAATGCTTTCTTTTAATATAGGCCGAACACACGATTAGTCATCCCTTCGAATCCTCATTATTTTCTTCTTTCTTTTGCTAGAAAGCGAGGCACGGATACAGGGAAAGACCATTAAATGAGTGTCATCCCCAATTTAGTCTTTATTTTGACGGTCCATAAATCGTAGGCAATTAAATTAATATCAAGAAAACTGTTTAACAGGTTTCTTTCTACTAAACCAATGAAATGCCATAGATGTATATTATATGAATTTTTGTTAATAAATTAATTGATTCGGCTTCTCCTCCACCTCCTCGTTCTCATATGAAGATGCTCTCAGCTTTCGTTCGTTCAATATATAGTATATAGAGACATTTGGGATTTACGATGTGTGGCGAGGAAGGAGGTGGTCTGTGCTGGACCCCGATATTCGAAAATTGAATTAAAACACTTAACAAGTCGTGTTCCTGATCGGTTCGGATTAAATCCCTGTATTTGTGTATTTTGTGAGGAATTGAGGAATTATCTCGTCCATTCTGCTGTGTTTGCCCAAAGACAGACAGACCGGGAGAGCAGATCCCACGGTTTACAGGTCCCCATTCAAATAATATGGAATATACGATTGTAAAAATAATAAGCACCGCGCCAGAAATATGTAACAAATTTGCAGAGGGACTGTGAAATGGAAAAAATTAGGGACGGGAATACAAAGATAAATATAAAAGTAAGATGAAATCGCATTAAATTTGCAATGGCTGGATCTCGAAGCCAGTTTATGTGAAAATTGGGAACATAATTTTCGGACAACACTGAGACGAACAATTAGAGTCAAACAAAACAGCATTTTTGCATACCTCTCCTCTGGCCAGGGAACAATTGACATCCAGCGGATGGATATTAATTTGAATTTAATTGGAAGCTTTGCAGCACCTCTCCCGATTTTGTTAAGGACCGACCATTCGGAATAAATAAGGGTACTTTATGACACCGACCACCATCAAAGCCGTGGAATAAATTTTGCAAAATTGACACGAGAGTGAGTGAGAGGCTGAACAATGTTATAAATTATTTATAAATTCATGAGCGGTTGTCATCACAATTTGCGACACTCCACTCCCGATCATACGATACAATATTTACGCTATATGGACGGAGTGTTCAGAAACGTAGATTAAACTATTAATAATTTCAATCCTGTTTCAGATTCCTTACAATACTATATAAAATATTTTTGATTGATTATTTCTATAGTGTTTTCCAATTGACAATTTTGTGAAAATTTATTCCCCAACTTTGATAGTGGTATTCATTCTACTTGAACAATAGGATAAACAACTTTTTATGAAACCTAATAATTATTTTAAAAATGAAATCATTAAATAATGTGAATGAACTATTCAAAACTGTTATTTATATACTATAACAAAATTATTCAACGGTCGATTATATTCATCTGAATATAAAGTATGACGAATTCCGTAGATATTTGCGATTTTCCGGATACGCCTTTGGTTTAACTTGTGGCCATCAAAATAAATGACCCGATATATCCTTATTTAAAATATGATATTATTGCAATAATTTTGCGCGGTTTTGTTTTATGCATTCATTGGTACGTGAATGATCGTAAATCAAGAACCGTGAAATGGACACAGAGAGTAGCACTACTATAGCACAGCTGAGGAGGACAAGAAGACGACCAGAGCCAGCGAGCGAGCGATCGGCCATTGGACATGAGTTGTTGGGCGGAATGGAAAGGGTAGAAAAGAGAAGCCATTCTTTAAGAGCGCTGCATTTATTCGATCCAATTAATATTCGCTCATGTTCTAATAAATTGCGACTGTGATTTTCATGCAAATCATAAATTCACTGTCAGAATTTATTGATGGATATCAGCAGAGTGTTTGGTTTTTGTGGACAATGCCAGAGCGCGCGGAATGACCTTATTAAATTGGATTTATTGGAGTCGAGAATCGGGCGAACAGAAAACCTGTCTTTTGTACATTTTCCTCTTGCTGTGTGTGTTTTGTTTTGCCTGCTCTCTGAGACAGAGCTCCAGATGACATATTTTGCTGAAAGATTTGCTAGCGGGAGACAGGTAAATGCAGTCCATTTGAAGGGGACAGCCAGTCCTTCATTAATCCGGAGAGGAGAGCGGAAAAGTCACTTTATCGCCTGGCTCCCTAATTGGGGTTTGCGTCCAGCAATCCAGACATATCCAAAGTAGCTGGGAATTCTCATTTCCATGCCGACGTCGTCGCCTCTGATTGATTTTCAATATCGTGACTACGACAATCATAAATTGCCATTGTGAATCGCGATTTTGACGTCATCGATCTGGCTCCTCGACACTGGAAGTAGTTGGACGAGATCAAAATAATGTCAACGTCTTCAACACTTTGAACAGACAACGTTGCATGTGTCAGACGGAATTGGAAAGCGAGTCCAATGGAGGAGCCCCTGGCACTTGGACCTTCTCATGTGCAGAACAATTACCTGATTTGTTGTTGAGTCGAGACGGTACAAAAATATTAATCGCGGACATGCAACGGAAGAGAGGACATCTCGACTAGACTGATGGATCATATCTGGAAAGTTAATCAGTGAACTTGAAGACAGCTAAGCAGTGAAGAAAGCTCATTTCAATAATAAAAACTTTCGCGTCTTTGCTTTTTTGCTCCTGATTAAATTATAAAGTTTTTATGTAAAATACGAAAAGTCTTATATTTTTTCATTTAAATGATAACCCTATTACCCTATTAACCCCTTAATACGGATTGTATAGAATTTTGTAACAAACAGATTGGAAAAAAACCATTTAACACTCGTATTATTAATATAGCTCATTTCATACGTTTTATAGAATTTTACTCGTATTAACTTTGGTCAATTTTATCCACATATTGTTCAAATAATTATTAAGAAAACGAAATATGAATTTATTATCACATCAATTGAAATTTCATAAAACAGTGTCTCTGATTATATGAACAATAAAATTGAGCAGACTATTTTGCATTTTGGCATGGATTGACAAGTCTGATTTTATTGTATGAATTTTGTCATGTTACATGGTTTCCCTCTAAGCCCCGAACAAGATTTTGTTATATAGTCGTATTAATTTTACATCTAATCCCTGCACAAAGTGTATGTATTTTTGCAAAATGCTGAATATCTGCAAAACATGTCAATTTAAATCGATTGGCGTTTTTGCCATTTTTCTCCATCTCCATCTCTCTCATTGTCTAAATCCCTTGTTTCTGTGTACTACTGTTGCTGAATGGCGTGGGTTGTGTAGTGTATTATATTTCTGATCAGCGAAATTTTGCAAATTGAACATTCACATTCTGGCAAAGAATCGGTAGGGGTGCTGCACTCTTTGAGCACTTTATGGCAAATGACTATTGCCGTCGTCGTCATGAATAATAGATGCTGCCCGACAGTTAGTCCAATTTTGAGCTCTCTGGCCGGGTTATGAACTGGAGTGGATGATACCATTTCCATTCGTCTGGATATTGTTTTGCAGTCGAGCAGGGTTGACCAATAAGTTTTTATACAAATTCTTTTCTTTTACTTTTTTTCTGAAATTGTATGTGGTCAAAGAAAATAATTAGTTATTGATTCAACTAGATTGATAACCAAGACAAGATTACAAGAAAATAGATTCTTTTAAAATAAAAAATGTAGCGTGGATTTTTAAGAATAATATTTAAATGCTTATCGGCATTGTTTTAGAGACTAAGACTTTAAGCTAAGAATTTTTGAAATTTGTTATATAACAAAATTTTATCCTTTTCACACAATAAAATACCTATAGACTTCTCTTTTAGTCAATTTAATACAGGTTTTAATAATCTCTCATTAATATTAGCTATATACGACATAAATTAGACTGAAAAGACATACAATAAATATATGTATCGGAGATTTAAGGCTAGAAATTAAATTATATTTTTATTTAACAACTATAATATTAGTTATTTAACAACTATAATATTACACTTCACTTATATGCTTGTTCGAATACAGCAACTAAATAATGAGATGATCTTTTGGGTTTATTTCAATAGCATTTAAAAAATATATTCATACATACATTTTATAGATAATAGAATACGTATCTTTTACAAAGTAATTGAATTTTATTGAATATTCGTAAAATTTAATTTATAATCGTTTTCTAACGAGATAAATAACCTGGGTTTTTTATTTTTAATTCTTTTGCAGAATTTTCTCATAACGACCTTATGCACCAACCCTTCCTCGTTCTCGTAGTACCTGAGCCATCGAATGCAAATGCTGGTGTAATTCGGGATTCATTAATTTCGCATAAAGGCCCCATAAAAATTCCTCGCACGTTGACCATTCGGCCACAAATTGCACACACAGTGAATTCGCTGCTCTGGTAAAACTCTTGGCGAAAATTATTTATTATTTCAAACCCGAACCATCACTTTTCAGTGATTTATCATTTCTCTTCGTGATTCGACGAATTCGTGTGCGCAATTTTCTCATTTCGCGAACGAGCGAATATGGCTGCTACTGCATTACAATTCCTGATTTTTAATTATGGTTTTTTCAGCCTTATGAAAATATAATTATAATTTTAGTAACTTGGAGCAATTAACCAGTTATGGAATTCGGTTCGGTCAACGAGACGGAATTGGAGGAATGCTGCCTGCTACTGTCGAAGCAAATGGGTGGTCGAATCGTCAGATGCTCAACACAAGACACACACCACACAACCTGTTCTATAAACATACCATTTTTAAAACATGTGTGGTTAAGGACGACATATTTCAATCGAAAATGGTCAATGTTTATGTAGATTAGTTCACAATTAATAATTAATTTAAACAAAATCTACCGAAATGGGTATCGGTGCGTACACAGGAGAAGAGAGTAGAATTTATGTAACTCCATTTTAAGAATATGGTTATACGCAGTAAATTTAAGAAAACGTTTAATAATTAGTCGAGTATAATCCCAAAATCTGTACTACAGCAGTTAAATATGATGCTAGAAAATTTCAGATCAGATGTTTTTGTAATCACAATTAAATTTATTGACGAATCAAAAATATCAGTACATAATAAATTGAAAGAAAATACACATTATTAATTAATGTTTTTGTGAATTTTTAAAAGAAAAGAAATTTTAATATATATGAAGGACAAATCGACGGCCCATAATTACAATTTACAACGACGCAAATGAAAAAATTACAATTTTACAGGAGAGCAAAAAAACGAAATGTAATTGAAATGAAAACGAGAAATGGTTTGATAAGTCTCCAGCCTTTAAAGCTGAAAAATTCACGCTGGCAAAGAAATTCTTAATCGTTTATAACATTCTCTAAAATAGTTTTGTATAAATCTCAATAAAATCGGATGTCTGTTTTTATTGTGTTGATGAGATCACTTTCGAGCAGGGTAGTGCCGTGTTTAATCGATATCCACAGTAGTTTCGTCATAATTTCGTGATTAACGATCAATCATCATTCCATTGGTACCCATCAGAGATTATGATAAATCAAAACAGGACACTGTGTTCTGAAAACGTGCTCTAGAAGCCTATTTTGAACTGTATCTATATAGAAAGATGTTCTAAACGTTAAGTCCTTTTGTGATATTGACGTCAAAGGGAATGGATGTCAGAGATTTATTAGACCACTGTTATAAGTGACATTTTGGACTTGAGGAAACTGCCTCCTGCGAAGGTCCTAAGTGGATCAACGGTTAAGTACATGCGCCTATGCATGATGGACATATTTCTGGTTGTGTCTAGTGAGTTCCATTTACGTCGTTGTAATTCTGGACCGTCGATAAGCATTCAGAAAAAATAAAATCTATCAATCAATAAACACATTGCATTAACTTTAAAATTTAAATACTTTTATGATTTACGATAAACTACCGTTTCTCCATCGTAAAACTTAAGATGAACTAATTACTAATAACTGTTCCATTGTGGTTTTTTGTTTGCNAGCATTCAGAAAAAATAAAATCTATCAATCAATAAACACATTGCATTAACTTTAAAATTTAAATACTTTTATGATTTACGATAAACTACCGTTTCTCCATCGTAAAACTTAAGATGAACTAATTACTAATAACTGTTCCATTGTGGTTTTTTGTTTGCGAATATAAAAATTTTTATTCCGAATTGATTAATAAATTTCTAATCAATCGAAAATTAACATCCAATTTTTTATTATGTATTAAAATCCACACAAATTTAGTAAAGAAATATAATCAGCTGAAAAGATCAATAGCCTTTGATTACATGATTCGACTAGTCATGTCATCAAGTACCAGCTCAGTGCTAAATGTAAATATACAATTTAAAAACTGTTTTCAAAACTGTTTTCAAAACTGTTAAAAAAAGAACTATAATTAAAAATCTTTTAATTTGAGTTCTTTACTACATAAAAAGTCATTTAAATCAATTGATCATGCCTTTGCGATGTCATTGCCTCGAGCTACTGACGCCTTCTAATTGAACTTTTTATTATATTATAAAGAAGCAGGTAATAATTTGCACTTGAGCGACATTCCTTGCAATTAAACGGTGATGGCCTACCAGCATTAATTTGCGTATTACAATAATAAGTTCCCATGAAGCGACATGGGCTTTTAGTAGTACAAGAACGCGTTTCAAATTTCAATGGACGACAACAGCAGTAATAAATTATATCTTTTCGTGTATCACTTTGGCGGAATATTTTGTATGCAAATCACTCTGAAAAAATGAGCCGGACAAAGTTATGAAATCAAGTCTATAAAAAGAAATTAATATAGACAATAAAACATTGGTTACTGTTAGAACAATAAAAGTGCCTGCATGATGGTTGTCGTTATTATTGTCGTTGATTCGCGCGCGCATTAATGCAAAGTGGTTTCGCGATAACTTTGTTTCAGGCACGACGAAATCAGACTTTTTTAATTTATGGCTTTATTAATATTTTATTGGGCACCACCGCTGAAAGAAGGTGGAAAAACTGTGCCATCAAGTTCTTCTTTCTGTTGAATGTAATTTCGCCACCACATGAACGTGCGAATATTTTGCTTGGTATTAATTTTTCGGATTAATATTCCCGATTAAACGCCCATAAATCTGAGAAATTAATAAAAAGTGCTCGTTCACGTCCTCCAGTGCCGTAAAAAATGGCATTGATGGTCAGTCGGTCAGTAAGTGAACCACGAAGTCCCGGGACTGTGTGAATCTTCGTCAAAGCACGTCCGTTCCTGGATGACCAGCGTAAATGTCTTCATAATTATTTATTCTTTTCACTTCGGGTATGAATTATTATTCACCCACATTGTTTTTAATATATCGAGAATTCTACAATAAAACTCTGTTGAAAAAATCTTAAAATTGGAAAGTCGTAGGCTATCCTTATCCTTACCGTAAAAAGTTTTTGCCCTTATTATTTCGTCCATCGCGTACGTAAAATTCAAGTTCTCACAACCAGTAATATAAAATTCATTTCAGCGAGAAAAAAATATTATCATTGTCAAATAATTCACATATGTTCCGATTTATTTGTCATATCTAACATTATGTAATAACTTCATCCAATTTCATTTTAAGCCAAATTCATCGCATATGAATTATTTGCATTACCTAATATATAAATATTTATTCGTTAAGTTCATGTTAAAGTACATTAGTTATGTATGGTATAACACACCGAGCAAATAGCTCTCAAGATAAAATTCGAAGGACCATATTTTTTTCATGAAATTTATCAAGACTGAATTAGTCAAAAATCCCTTCCTGGGGTGATAGCCTTGACGCG
>JXOV01035588.1:0-40330 GCA_001014945.1 Clogmia albipunctata
TTTACACCCTTGTAGCACAAATAACTATAGTTTAATATGACTCTGCCTAATAGGACGAATTTGAAAACCAATTTTGGTTCACATGTAAAAGGTATTACAAAATAGACGAATGTAATTACACGCTATATTGACAATCCAACTAGTTTGACCGATTTTGGCAGACTTTATGGAAATAGTAATCGGTTATATTGACATTTTGTGTAAAACCAATTCAAATATCTAAATTGTAGAACCTAATATTACATTTTACTTTACTTTCTGAAAACCTATTATAGTTTCGGATGGAGTTCCCAAGCGGACAAGGGTAGTCAAAAGTAGGGAGGCTGTATTATTGACTTTGTAAGACTTAGTTTGACTATAAAGAAAATTTTTGTATGACCGAATTTTTGGAAATTGTGACCGGTTATAACAATATGGGAGCAAACTCGTTCTCAGTCTTTCCGTAATTAACTTTGAATCTCACAAACAGTAATCGATATTAAAATATAATCCATTTTTGTTAGTGATAAGTAAAAACTGCAAAAATTTATTTCTTTTAGTTAGTTTTTCACATATTATCTCCATATATTGTTTCCTTATGTTCAAATGAATAATTAGGTGCATACGATTTTTATTATGCTTTCAATATGCTAAATACAACGTCCGACAATTTTTCCACTTCCCATCAATGTCAATATAACTGGATTCTACTGTTTAATAACTTTATTTTTAATTAAAGAAAGAATACAATTGTTATGTTAATAATGTATTATTAAGGGTTTTTGTATGTCGAAGCGAATATATTCTAATGAAATAAATAATTACTGATCAGAATAAATGAGATTGACATTTATAAATAACAGTTTTAGCATATTTTATGTTTATTAATTTAGTGTTTTTGATAGAAATGGGTATTTAAAGAGTTCGGGAAAAAATCCCGCTGTTCTGAATCTTAAACCATTTTTTTTTGCAATTTCCCAAAAATTAATGTGATGTCGCTTATGCAGATTCTCAAATGAACGATTCTAATAATACGGACTATTTTTAAAGTAAATTTCGTTTGCATAATCAATATTTAATAAAAAATAAATTTTTTCTTTCAATTACTCTAAGGAACATGGGGAGTCTTAACCTCAACCATCGGGATTAGACTTTTCATGACTATTGACTTCGGTGCATTATTAGTCAATTAATGGCACCTAGACCAGTTGAAAAATGACCCAGTTAATCCTTCCCGCCCAGGGATCGAACCCAAGGCCTCCGAAGAAATAGGCGGATGCATTAACACATCGGCTATGAGGCGAAAATTTAATAAAAGTAAAATATTATTGACATATTTTTGATTTTATATAAATATCCGTATTAATAGTTAATAGTTTTTATTGATAAATTTTGGTAGTTTTTAAATCTCTCAAAGCAATTATAGATAATATAATTACAATATATTAAAGGGAAAATTGTAGCTTTTAATTATTGTAACTATGACAATTAATCTTTTTAGTTTATAACTATAAAAATTATTTAAATTAATTTCACACTCATACATTTGTAGCAATTCTAAAGGAATACAATTACACCTTTTCAATTCTGCATTCTAAATATAATTAAGGTGATAATTATTGTTTTAGTCTACATTCTAGTAAAAAACAATTTGATGTTAATCAATAAAGGTAATAAAATAAACAAAGATTTTAATTCGTCAAAACCTGAAGAATATCAAATCCCTTGAAACACTTTTGATTGTGTCTAATGTCTATTAATACCTAAAACAATCTAGTGTGTTGTTTTTTACAGTAAACCATTAGTTCATTTAAACTTTTAGTCAATCCACCCCAATTAACCTGTACTTCGGCGGCAAAAAAAGCCCTTGGCGCCATGAAACCTCTTCCAGAAAAACAATATCCATTAGATGGATGGGTGAATTTACTCTTTGGCTCTGGCTGAAACGAGCCAACTGTTGGACTGCATCTTATTATTCAGTGCTGCCTACTACCATCAGACGAAAAAACAAAAGAGGAAAGAAAGACGTCAAATGGCTGGTGACAGGCGAAAATGAAAACGGGAAGAGAGACCCTTTCAGGAGTCATTTCCACGTCTGATAATTGCCGGAATTGCATTTCATGGGACCGGAGGATCGGCGCCGAGGATCAGGACGACATTCCTGGAAAGAGATCCGCTTATTAAACCTCAAAATCCATGCGTCTTTTCTAAGCCAATTCAATTCACTGAACAGTAATCCCAAACAAAATTTCTGACGGAATCAAGAGAATTGAAAAGTTTTTGCAAACAATTCCCCCTTTTCGAATTAAATCAAATCCTTTGAGGAAAGAAACTTTTTTCATCCTCTTTTTTACAAAGTATGGCTTTTCACATCGAGTCATCGGATTGGCTGGTACCGGGGAATGATGGGGGAGTCAAAAACTGTCTGTAAAGAAGAAGCGCCACCGAAAAATCTCAATATATTTTTCTTAAATTTACGAACAAATGAATGAAGAATTCGAGTCGATAATAATAACAAAAAGTCGTCTCTTTCGTCCCCCAAAAAACAAGATTGTCAATGTTGAACGTCTATTTAAATAAACAGAGGAGAGACTGTCTTCTCCTGTGCGATGACATGGCATAACAAACAACACATTGGTCTCAAGGAATGACGTACCTGGATGTTGAGAAATATGACTCTAATCATAAAATTTTTAAACACAAAGTCAGAATATTTCATTATTTATTTTAAAATATTTTTTGCACGAACTAAGTGAGTGCTTTAATTGGTTGGGTAGTTAAAATTTTCTTCTGTTTTTTTTTTGTGAAAGATTATTCGAATTCAAAAACAAATTTTTTATTATTATATTATATTAATATTTCATAAAATTAACGTCTTCAATGTTAATCTTATGAAATATTTTAAATTACTTATTTAAAGAAGTGGTTAAACAGAAATATTTAATTGTAAGTGTATTCTATTAATTTTCAATGCAATATATGGAAAATAATACTTGTTTATTTATAGAATTGTAATTTAGAACAATATTTTCTCCAAAATCGCAAAAATAATCTCATTATTTTTATCTGAAATTTATTTTTAAAAATATGAATTATTTGTATTAAAATTACCTCTAATATTGTAAAATATATAAATAAATTAAATGTTTAATTAATATTTAAAACAATTTATCTTTAGACCACTGTGCATCCGTTTTCTCATCGGATTTTGAGATCTCGTAGTTAAAAAGTTGACAAGAAGAAGGAGCGAGATGTATCTTTTAATTTGAGACGTATAACTTCTGGTCGGGCTCAGTTTGTTTGTTATATTAGGAGGACCCAGAAAAAAGAAAAAAACAGAAAAACCAATTAGTGGTTTGAGTGACTTGAGGTGGGACAGGAGAAGAGGCAGAAGAAATCGAAAACTCGAATCCAATCAAAGTGCTCTGTGATTATTGCGTACAAACTCAATGGCTCCTTGGATTCCCGAGAGAAGTGAACGGGTGAAACAGACAGAGTGAGAAGGGAAATCCGAAAATTTCACTTTTACGTTAATCCCCCGCAAATTAATCCACAATATACCACTAATTTCATAATATCAGTTAACTACTCGACATTGTCGGCCTCGATTCCATCCATAATCCCCCCACGTTATCATCAGTTTCAATGTAATAACGGGCACGTCTTTTGCGCAAGTCAAACCCCACACTCGCAGAAAAATATCGCGTTTCCTCATTTACTTATATACACCCTCAATTTATAAATATATACGCTACGTGTATATATAATGATAAAAATAGGAAACTATATACACAAGGAATGACTGATGATGATATAACTATAATGGATGGAAAAATCCATTCAAATGGGAGGATAATCAGTTTTCGACTTCCTTCCAGATCCTTTTCCTATCGTCTCTTATTTGTATACATATCTGTTCCTCCAAAGGTTCCCCTTCCTTCGATCTTAACCTCCCTTTTTCCTCAAGATTTTTATGTGCCCAGAATATAATATATCGCAAATAAATGGATAAATTGAAAAAAAGAGAATCCTCCTTTGGGGTTTTTCTATACCGTGTTATTAAAGAAATTCGAATAATGGATTATGTACAATAGACTGTAGTCAGGACATAAAAAGGCACATCCCTCGACCATCCAGAATCCCAATTTCGTATCATAATGCAGTCCATCTTTTAAATTACATTTTTATCAGTTTTATTACAGTTCAGCTCTGGTTATCAATAAAAGAGTTTTCAAATTCTGTAATTTGAAATAAAATATTTTTATCAATATTATTTTGTAATCATATTTCGAAAAGTAAGCTCTTTAATTTACTTTTAATTAGTGAAAAAGTAAAGTCAGCATCTTCGTCTCAACGTAAAATTTGTATTGTAATGTATCTCTATCTTGAGCTCTTTAAATTAAAAACAGACTTTACACACTTGTAGTTCAAATAACAATTGTTTTAGAACAAATGTGCTGATAACTTCAACCATCGGGTATGACTTTTCATTGACTATTGTATTTCAGTGTGTTATTAAGTAATTAATAGCAACTAGACTGGTAGGAACAGTATCCAGTCAATCCAACACACTCAAGATTCGATCCCATACCTCTAACGAGACAGTCAGAATGCGTTACCATTCGGCTATAGAGGCAGAAATTAAATTAAATTTAATTTATTTTAATAATATTATTATAATGAAAAAATTAAATATATGGATTTAATTGATGTTTATGAGTTTTATGAGTTACTTTTTGAATTATTAACAACATTTTCAAGATATTCTTTTCTCCAAAGCTTTACTGTGCATTATAAATAATTCCTTAAATATTAGGAAAACTCTCGGCTCCAAAGTTTCTTATTCCATGGCAAATAAATATGTAGCTGGTGAAAAAAGTAAGTAAAGTATTCATCCATCTGGTGCTGGCTGGAGGTGGCTTTATTCTGGAAACTGGATTTGCAAATACGATTCTGCTCTGCATATTTGATTACTTTTTATCCAATAAATCTGGGGGATAACACAAAGCAGAAGGAAGGAGTGCTTTGTATCTCCTATATCATCCTCATCTACATAACACGGGGCGAGAGATGGGCAAACTTTTGGTTTCCCCATTCCCACTGCTCATCATCATTCTAAATCCATTTCCAAAAAGCAGCAGGAGCAGAGGAGGAGTACATAAGGACTGTTATTTGGATCACATCGATCACACAAATCTCTTCCTGCCTTCGGAGCCGGAAAATCTGTCGCCTGATATGGGGAATTTCAATGGCCATGGAGCGGATTTATGGATATGCAACAGCAAAACATTAAATTAGCATAAATTAGCCGGCGAATTGTCGTTCAAAATTGAATAATTGCAGAAAACGGGGAAATTGCAAACATGGCAGATGACAATAATGATGATGATTATAATGCCTGCAAATTCAACCTCTTTCTCGCCATTTTTGCTGGCAAATTTTCCAACCGAGGAGAAGCCAAACGCGAGAGAGATTAAATAAACCCCGCACAGAAAGATATCATTATTAAACCGGATCCGTAATCGCAGTAATGAGCCGACAGTCATTTTGTTTGTCAACTGTTCCGGAATTTTCTCAGCCTACTGCTGCTGATGCCGTTCGAATCAAGTCGCCATTGTTGTGTCGCGCATTTCGGCTTAATAAAATAAATGGTATAAACGATTATCGTAATCAGTTACTTTAACGATCCTCCTCTTGATTGCCACGCCATATATCAACGTCAACCCAGATAGTAGATAATTTTGAAATATGCTCGCTCATTTTTCAGCACATTTGACGCTGACGTTGATGTCTCTTCCCGTTTTTCTGCAATCCAGCAGGCCGAGCTAATAAGGTTTCTGTTATTTTAGGACAATTTCACCGAAATGAATCCGCTTTAAAACGGTAGGTATTTATTTTGAAAACAAAAGATTATGAAACATCGTTCCTCATAATTTTATGTACTCGTACAATTTTAAGTGTGTAATTTTGAAGACATTATTAAACGTTAAATTTTGTTTTATTTAACTTTTCGGTAAACTAAGATTTCAATAATTATAATCTTATGTAAAATTGCATAATATTTGACAATTAAAATTTTGTTTTAACTCTTTCAAAATAACATATTTTTTTTATTTTTAAAAATATTATATTATATATTATAATATTTGTATAAAAACTCGAATAAAATGAGCTTATATTAATAATTGATAACACTATGACTACGAAAGCATACTTATACTGATATTTCTATAGTATTTCTTTGCTAAACAAAGCTTTAAACTTTTGTTTCTAAATTCAAGTTTTTTTTTCAATATATAGTTTTAGTTGAAATTATTATTTCGTCTATCCGATGACGAAATAATAATTTCATTTAACTTTTGTCATATATGTAAAATAATTTAACTTATTTCACTTCAAACACTTTTTTAGGTTTTTGATTAGCTGCCAGAGAAGACTAATTATATTAACCGGTAAAAACGATGTTTTTTTAAATTTTTGTTGTTGCGGTCGTTTTTTAAAGATATCTGAGTTTTATGGCAAGATATAATATCCATGAGCAGGAAATATTCGGATGATTGGCGGCGATGACGATATCAGCAAGCGGTTTTGTTGAAAATGTATCACGTGTTTTGTTTTTTTTTTCTCTTATTTCTGTTAATTCTCAAAGCAAACTATTTTTGTAATTTGCTTCATTTTAATTAGGTAAGGAAACATGCCAGGACTTGGATGGTTTGTATCAATTAACCGATTGACTCAATTTAGCCATTGATTTCAAATATATAATATTTATATAAATTCCGTCCTAGGTATTTTGTTTCTATAAGCCGACTGTTTTTATTATTCGTTTACTATTAATCTTTTATTGTAGTATAAAAAGAACTATAATAACAAATTTTTAAACCGTTGTAATCATCTCTATTTCTATACTAAATAAAAATTTTACACTCTAGTTTTAAAAGATTACAAAACCCTCTTTAATAATAATCTATGGTTTAAATACCTATATCATTGCCCAAATATTACAAATATTGCTAAAAAATATATATTTCTATCATAATTAAAAAAGTTCACCAAAACATTTTGTTATCTTAGTTAATGTTTAATTTAACTTTTCTTAAAAAGTAAAATAAAATTCCTAATTAATTAATATTTTTTACGTTAAATTTTTTAAAAATAAATTTAGTACGACTTATTTGAAATTCTGGAACCAATAAAAAGCCTTAAAAGACCCCTTTTAAATCACTTTCACTATTACATAGTTGCGTTGATTGGTATTACCATATATTATTTTGGACAATCCGTCTCGATTACTGGCGTATTAAATCGTATAACATGGATATCCATCCGATATGAATAGCTAATGGCAATATAGCCGAACAAATTTCCATTTAATTGACACCCGGTGCCATTAAATCGGAAAATCACAAGTCTCTTTGTTGGGCTGGGCTGATGGCTGCTGAGGGCTGTGGACTGGGGTGAGTTGAGGTGGTGGTGGGATCGATGAAACGATGTCAGTTAAAAACTCGGCTCATATCAATGCTTTCCAATCAACTGTGAAATCGTCTGGAATACCATTAAAATCATTTACCCTGTCCCCCACTTTTACTCACCCCTCTGTCTCTGCTGCTCGATGAAAATCTCTCATAGCAGCTCTGTGTGCAAAATTAATCCGTTAAAATGTCAGAATCTGTTCACCATTACCGAAATCATTAACATCAGGCAGGCAGGAGTAGCAAGCAGCAGCAGCAGCCCGGATAATAATGGGAAATGTGGTCGGGAAAAGGATCGAGAGGGATTTTAGATGGGTAGAGAGAGAGAAGGAGAGTGGGAAAGGTGTCTTTTCAGCATCCATATACAAATAGAATATAGTTTAGGGCTGCCTGTCTGACACCCTTTTCGCTATAAATTTAATAATTCCGAGCTTCTGGGCTGCCTCTGACATTGTATCTATCATCTATCCATTGGGGAGGAAGAGGAAGGACGAGAGAAGAGAGACTACCATTGAGCTAGTGTTTATAATGGAAACCAAAACCATATCATTCGACGGTATTATATTATTTCAGTTTTATTACCGCATTGCAACAGAAATAATAATAGTAGTACTTATGTACAAACTCCTGGTTATCATTAACAATATCTCTGACATGCCTCCTCCTGGCCTGACATAATACAACACACATACAGCAGAGGAGCTCCATTTGAAGCGAATAGGTATAATTTAAGCTCCTGGATCAATAATAAAAGTCTGTCGCCCTGGGAATCGATTGATTTTATACACAAGTATTAAAATGAAACAAATTACAAAAATAGTATGCTTAGAGAATTAGCAGAAAGCAGCAAAAAAAAACAAAACACTGTGTATTTAAAATAAAGCACACACGTTTTCAACAAAACCGCCTGCTGAGATCGTCATCGCCAATCATCCGAATATTCCCTGCTCATGGATATTATATTTTTGCCATGAAACCCAGATATCTTTCAAACCAAAAAGCAAAAGAAAAAAAACCGGCTCTATGTACCGCGCCCCATGATTGGTCTTCTCCGGCAGCTAATCAAAAGCCAGGGGCGGAGTCAGCCATTTTGAGGGAGAGAGAGACACCACTATTATTATTTTCAAGCAAAAGCACTTTTTCAAAGAATCCGATTTTACTCGTCGATATTGAATCGAATCGCACGGAGCTCGCGTTTTAGTTCGTCGTCGGTCTGTCAGAAAAACGAAGAAATCTCGTAATTAAATTCGCGATTCCTTGTCGCTCGGGAATTAGAATTTCAGTGTGCTTTGAAAAGAAGAAAGAAAAAACAAAAATCGATTTGATAAAATGGTGAATTTTGTGAGATTGTTGGAAAGTGATTAGTGGTTTATTATTTTAAAAAATTAATAAAAATAGAAAAATATTTACAAAAAGGCAATTACGATACCAAGTGCAGTGATTATTATAACAGTGAAGTGGGATGTTTGATTTAGATTTTCGACAACGAGCGAGAGAATGTACCAAAAGTCCGTGTGTTTAATGTGCAATTATCCTTCGAGTATAGTGGAAAATCTTGTGCTGGTGAAATTTGAATGCCGTTGTGATTAGTTTGTGTTGAATAACCACGGATCAAGATAGCGCCTAACGGCCAAACCCTGGCGCTGGTGCGACCCGCAATGGCCGTCGGGCCTCGAGATCACGGCTCTCTGCTCAGCCCTCAACAGCCCTCGCCTTCGCCACCCACCCCGTCGCCCCACTCTCATTCTCACCCCCATCCCAGCCACCTCCAACACCCCCAGCACCAGCAGCTGATGCACCGCCAGGGCCAGCAGCAACAGCCTCCGCATCCGATTCTCGCGCCCAGTCCCCTCTTTGCGCTGCCCACGCTGAATTTCAGCGCGTCCCAGGTGGCGACCGTGTGCGAGACCCTGGAGGAGTCGGGCGACATCGAGCGTCTAGCCCGGTTCCTCTGGAGTTTGCCCGTCGCCCACCCAAACATCCGGGAACTGGAGAGCTCGGAAGCGGTCCTCCGAGCACGCGCCATTGTGGCCTACCATACCGGCCATTTCCGGTCAGTTTTCAGTCCTCATCTCTGTCCCCAATTATTATATCTCGCTTTTAAAAACGATGGATTGAAATTCATAAAGTCCTTCAATCCGTTTCCATTTCAATCCCCGTGTCTATCGACAATTGTTCTTCTGGTCCATCTTCTCACCTCATCTCACCATTCTTTCTCTCTGTCTCGTGATTTACAGTGAACTGTACGCGATTCTGGAACGGCACAAATTCACAAAGGCCAGCCACGGAAAATTGCAAGCGATGTGGCTGGAAGCGCACTACCACGAAGCGGAAAAGCTCAGGGGACGTCCATTAGGTAATAATTGAGTTGTTTGCTTGTCCGTTGTCATTTTTGCGTCGACATCAGTTTCAAACCTATAATTGCCATATTCGATTGCAACGGGTTTTCATATGATGTCCACATCAAAACCACGAAACCCAGTAATGTTGAGCCGTGATTATTTTAATTTCATCTGCAAATTTGGTAATGTTGTCAAAAGAGTAGGCAATGAGTGGTTTTTCTTTTATTAGAGATTTTGTGGAAAGAGGATATCTTACATTATTTTAATCTAAACACTTTAAACACGCAAGAGGTTCAAAACAAAATTTAAAAAGTTCATTTCGTTTTTAAATTTACTTAATTCAATTCTTCTTTTAAAATTAACCAAAACAGAAATAAGATTATTGAAATTATTGATTTGATATAATAAAATCGCTAATAATAATTATAAATTGTTACTAAATATTCTTTTCCCATTAATATTTCAATAAAATTGATGTTAAAAAATTTTACAAAACATCATTCTAATATGCAAAAATAATAATTAATATTTGAAAATGACGAATTAAGTTGTACATTCCTAAATTCAACATTTTTCAATCAAATTGTTGTAGCAAGTTACAACATTATTTTGTAGAATTTTATGTAAATTATAAAAATAATTTCAATATAATATTCTCGTCGTGAAAACTTCATTATACAGGCTTTTATAATATGTATTTGGTTATTAATAGTAAATGTAATCATAAAAAAGTAAATAATTCAATAAAAACATTTAAAATTGGTTGAATCTATTATTTATTGTTTGTTCATAATTAACAAAATAAACACAAAATATATGAACTAATAAGAGCTTTAAAACAATTTTATTAAATTCAATAAATTCGAAATAAAAATTATTTATTTAAACTTACAAAAGGTACTTAAATACAAATATATAATTACAGATTAATAAATATCTGTTTGCATATTTTAATTTTACATTTCATTTTTTTTTAAATAATCAATATAAATTTTTTGGCTCGTGGTAACTAATCGTATAAAATAATTGTGTTCAAATTTTGTTTTAAATTTTAGGCAACACTTTATAAAAATTTAAGATAAAAAACTAAATATATAAATAACATTTCATTCACTTCCGATAAATGTTGACATTAAAGCATCGCCATAAAGAAGAAACGGCAAAATTTTGTCTGGAATTATATTTATATTTGTACAAAACAATAGTTGTCAATTAAAATTTTATTAAAACTCATATTTAAAGAAGATTCACTAGTAAATCTGCCATTATTGTATTGAGGATACATCTTCAGCATTCTGTATTTTAAGAATAAAATTTGAAATCAAATGACCTTTTAATAATACGACATTTTGCTGTATACAAATTTGTACAAATTGTCAATTAAAATAAAGCAAGTTAGTTACTAAATTGATTTTGAATTGGGCTATAAAATTTGTAGTCACGAACAAATTTAAAAATAATGGACGAAAAAAAGGATGAAAAAGAAGTTTGACTGATTTGGCCTTTTTTTCTTCTTCATAATGATGCTTTAATCTTTTTTTTATATATTTAATAAATATCTTTATATAATCATTATTAACGATGTCAAAATAAACAATATAAATTATACTTCGAATTTTTAAGTGCTTGATTGATATAGAAATTTGGAAAACATATATCAAATAATCATTCAATTAAGTTTAAATTTTCTAACAGGTTTTCTTCGGATCCACGATTAGGGGCTGAAAATCTCCATGCCGATTAACTAAATTTTTCAATCCTTTTTTATGTAGTTTTGTTTACTTACTTTTGAATTTATATATATTTTTTTTATTTTGTAATAATCTTTTGATTAAAGAAAGAAAAAAAAACAATAAAAACTAACTTTAAAATTCGAATTCGTTTGTTTAACGATCTTCGATTTTAAAAACATACTTTATATTTATTGTATTTAACTATTTAATATAATTTATTAACGTCCATAGGGCGTTTAATGTGATTTTCAGTTTTTTTAATAGACTTCACCACAATAATAAAACGTCTTAATAAATTCATCAAATAATTTTTATTAATGTTTTGAATCAAAAACGACAAAATGGAATTTAAATAGTGAAAAAGCAAAACAACTTTTTTTCTTTCTAAAATTGACACAAATTGTCGTCTTTATTTCACTTCTTTTAAAAATGGAAGTTGAAGTTGACCTCTGCAATCCAAACAACCAAGCAAAATCACCAATCAAAACCATACTAATTACAAATTTGGGCGAGCCAAAAATAGTGTCATATTCGAAACCAGTTTCTGAAGTATCAAATCGACATTAGACTGTAATTTACACGTATAGAAATTAGTAGGCTGATGCTGTTAATTTGTTAAATCAAGTCGGCCTTTTCTATCGACACATTGTTTTTTCATCAAAAAATTAATTTTCGATTTAATCAATTTCGTCGATTGATTCCTTTCAAGGTCCTGTTGACAAATACCGCGTTCGGAAAAAGTTCCCACTGCCGCGGACGATCTGGGACGGGGAGCAGAAGACGCACTGCTTCAAGGAGCGGACGAGGAGCCTTTTGCGGGAGTGGTACCTTCAGGATCCGTACCCGAATCCGACCAAGAAACGGGAACTGGCCCAGGCAACTGGACTCACGCCGACGCAGGTGGGAAACTGGTTCAAGAATCGAAGGCAACGAGACAGAGCAGCCGCCGCCAAAAATCGGTAAGTTTTGTTTTTTTTTCTTCCTGTTTTTCAAAAACAAATAATAGGGATTTTCTATCAAATATTGTGATAAATAGGATAAAATCCAAAATAATTGAATTAAGTCCATATACCTTTAGTAATAGCAGAAGTAGTAGAAATAAAAGATTATAATAAGTGTTTTTCTTCAAAGTTTTAAAGAAGAAAAATCCAAAAATTAAGTTCACAACCAATATTTATCTCGTTTCGTCTTTATCATTTCCTTGCTGGGCTAATCTTGTAGCGTATTATAGAATTGTAAGAAAGGAATAGCAATGTCTTCGCACAAAAACTCCTATTCTTAACATTTTATTTTACTAGAGCTTAAATTTCCCGATTTTTTAAATTGGTGAATTTTGTTGGGACATTTCTTAGATTTAACTATTAAATTATCTTTTATTTTTCCAAATGGTTGTTATTGTAATTTTAAAGGATCTATGAAAACCGAGTTTGCCAATAAAAGTAATTTGCAAACATTTTTAAACATTTCTTTTTTGATTAGTGCTTAAACTTAATTAATAAGTTTTTGCTAAAAAAACTTAAGAAGAATTTCAAAACATAATTGAGTTAGATTTTCCAATTATTTTATTGATTAGTATCTATCTAAGATTATATAAATGTGTTCATTTATCACAATAAAAACAAGCACATATCTTAAAAAAGATATACATACCTAGTTACTATTGTTCTACAAGAATGTTTCTTTAATTTTTTGGTTACAATGTAAGTTTCTTAAAATATTAAATCCATTTAATTTATTTCAAGGGAAATAAAAACAAGAAATTGATTTTTCTTTTATAATAATAAAATATTGTTTTCTTTAAGATAATTACAACTAAAAGTAGCAAAATGAGAACTTTTTGAATAATATTTATGGTTTCGATAATTAGTTATATAAATATTCAGTATCAAGTCAATCGAACGATTTTGATTCAGTCAGATGTCTTGTCTTAAAAAGAGAATAATATAAAATCATTTTGTTTTAACTATTATATTTTTATTTTACAATAGAAACTGCAACTAAATTTATTGTCCAATAATTGTGTCTTTTGTGGAGTGAAAATGCGTGACTCGATTAGTGGGAAATTCGAAATCCGATATCGGTTTTGGCTGCCGTTGACTGTCCCATTCATGGTTGGAATAAGAAGGGACTTTGTGCATATTATAGCCAAAATAGAAGCGGCATGTGGCCTGGAGGAATGTGTCGCATGAATGGACAGTGTCCAGAGCAATGTGGTGTCATTATTTTGGGGGATAATAACGAATCTGGGCGATTATCCGTCCATTAAGGAAGAAATCAGCCGCAGTCACAATGGCCAGAGTCTTTGTTTACGGTCCTGCTAATTTGTTTATTTTGCTCAGCCATTGTCCAGAGGTGTTTTTGTTGCAGATTAACCGGATTATCCGTTTTCCATTGATCCTTAAACTGCTGATGGCCGTATTGAGGAATTGAGGTCTAAATTTCTATGAATGGAAGAGCAGAAAAGTGTTCAAGAAGAAGATTTAACAAGGACCTTTCTGGTTCCTCCTCTTTTCCATCTCTATCCCTCTGAAGACGGGTCTAAATAAACAAACAGAGACAAAATTCCTGGTCCGGTTTTTCTTGAAATTTCAGATTCCAAGAGACTTGCCATTTAGCAAAGAGCCCCCTAATTAAGTTGTTTTCCTATTTCAAAATTATGGTCATCATTATTATATTGGTTCTGGTTGTTGTTGTTGTCTGTATTATTACTATTGTGGCCAGAGTATATCGATTCCGTCTGGTTGATCGCCATCGTTTAAGCCATGGATGGCAATTGCGAGCCAACAATTTAAATACAAATTCCCCCCCATTTAAATATTTTTGTAATTCAAAATCGACATTAATTTTTATATACGGCGATCAATAGTCGTCTCCCTCTAACCAACTCTCAGTACTCGTCTTTTAAATACCCATTAAACGGTGGAATAATTGCCTAGATTTAAGTATTATGCGAGCGCCCCATTATCTATCTCTGCTGAGGAGCAGCAGTGTGTGTAGAACAGAAGCCCATAAATAGAAATTGGGTGCCATTTACCGATTTAAATTCACGGCAAAATCGTCAATTGGCGCCAATTAGTT
This sequence comes from Clogmia albipunctata, assembly GCA_001014945.1. Classification (NCBI taxonomy): domain Eukaryota; kingdom Metazoa; phylum Arthropoda; class Insecta; order Diptera; family Psychodidae; genus Clogmia; species Clogmia albipunctata. The sequence goes on from JXOV01035588.1 coordinate 14,605, forward strand.
GGCCTCCATTTTGGGAATTGTCTTTTGTCATTTCAACGCACTCTGCGACGCGCAATGATGCCTATTTCTGGTTTAGATAATTGATTGTGGCCATTTTTAAATTAGAAATTTATTTATTGGCAAATTGAAAATGATTTTAAACGATGTGTGTTTTGTGGGTTTGTGTGTGCTATTATTTCCAGAGAAATTTCTTTAGTTCTGAGAAAAATCGACCAGCAACAATGTGCGCAATCAAAAGACACACTAAATGCTGAAGAAGTAGAAAGAGATTTGCTGGCTTAATGGCAGTTAATCCGGAAATTGGTTTTCTTGTTGCCAAACACAATCCACAATACATGAGAAAGGATTAGGAAAATTTTGTTTACGTAAACATTGGCAGGATTTAGTTGTAATTAGCCGGCAAAACCATTCCATTGTCAAATGACTGCCCCTTTTAAGGGAAAAGTTTCCTCAGACAGCACCCCTTTTTCTTTCCTTCTTACGTTATTTCTTCCATTCAGGGATTTATAGAGTAGTTTTACCAGTAGCTTTAAGTTTATTGAAGGATAATTAATAAATTTTACACGGAAGTTCTAATTATTTTTTTCTTATATTCAAATGAGAAAAAACACAATTACTTAATTATTCTTTTTAAAATTACAAGAAATATTGAATTAACTCTTATGTTATAAATTGTAAAGAAATACATATTTTCTTCTATTTTTTCATGGGTACACTACAGTCTAACTGAAATGAAACGCCATTTTTTATTGATTTAAAAGATAAAACCAAAAAAAATAAACTCTTATAAAATCTCTCTTAAAATCAGCACAAAATCGTAGGAATTATCAAAACAATTAAAATCAAAACTATAGCAATTAGTTTAGTTCAAGACTGAAATAAGAAAAAAAGATTAATTGAAAATATAAATCTTACAGCAACTATATCAAAGAATTTAGATGCTAATTATATATTAAAAATGATACTTTCTTTTATAAATTTTAATGTTCAAATGTAAAAAGAAGAAACATGTTACATAATTTTTAAAAGTAAAACTTAACCCATTACTTGTTCTAATAAACTCTCTGAACTTAATCATAACATAATCATTTGAATTATCTTAATCGAAATATACTATACTATGTATAAACGATTTGCAGGGAATTTGCTAATCCTTATTTAAATATAGTAATATGTCCAGCCGTTTGATAGCTCTAAAATTGATTCAATTATTTGAAAATCTGCTTTGGCATTTAGTTGAAAGCTGTTTGGAGATATAATTTACCAAGGATAAACGAATGCGGTTATAACCTTCATTGGCAGTGTTTACTCACATCAATTTAATAGTTATTTATACAACAAGGTCGAGCGAAGCGAGTGCCTTAAAGAAGGCCCGAGTGTTTAATAATGTTAATCGACCGTGTTTTATCAAAATTTTATGAATTTTTAAATAAATTAACACCAAATTTTAAAATTCGTCGAATTTCTGTAAAAATACATGTTGCAGCCTTTACGATAAACCACAACAAAACGTAGTTCATAAGTTCTTCGATAGATGGCTTATTTTATTTTACACTAACAAATCACAGTTAAACCACGCCCTTCAAAACTGACCATCATATAAATTTAATGGATGTCTTTTACGGAGGTCACACTTTATAGAATTCTTTAAAGCACGTGTGCTATAATAACGACTTTGACAGAGCAAGATTGAGTGTCATAATATCAATATTAAGCAACAAAAATGNAAATCACAGTTAAACCACGCCCTTCAAAACTGACCATCATATAAATTTAATGGATGTCTTTTACGGAGGTCACACTTTATAGAATTCTTTAAAGCACGTGTGCTATAATAACGACTTTGACAGAGCAAGATTGAGTGTCATAATATCAATATTAAGTAACAAAAATGCTTAAAAGAATTGATTTAGTTGAAGACTGAACTATATACAACTAATTTTATAATAAAAATTAAATTTTTATTTATCAATGTTGTACTGCTCAAATAAAAAAAAACCAATATTTTAAAAACTCATTTATAAACCCTTATAATAAAATCATCTAAAGCAAAATCATTTATACTGTCATCATTTAAATGGGAATGGCTTAGTAATTTGTTCCTTACTTTTTTGTTATAAAACCGACATAATAATTAGTGAAAATATTCCGACCTCATATTCAATCGTTCTATTTTTAGTCTCAAAGCCAGACAATGCTATTTTTAACCACTTCTTTTGGCAATTTCAAGAAGAATGATATTTCTAAACATCTTCATACTTGAACCCAACTGAAGGGGGTCGTCTGGTGATATTACTACTACAAAAGGATCCATTTGCGTTTCTAATTCTATGCATCGAATTGACGTCTCTCCACCATTAAAATTATCAGATTGTAAATCATAATTTCCATTATTCATGGAGCGAGATCGTTTATTTGGAAACAGCCACGATAAATGAGACCATTACAAAAAACAAACAAATTATGTACGAAGGCTTTAGTAGGAGTTTGGAGGGAGTTTAGAAGAGTGGTGAGGAGAGAGGGCAGAATGGGAATATAATGTAGTCGAGTGAGTGTGTAATGTGTCCATTAAACGCCTTTTGTTTTGACGTCCTCCATGATGATGTTTGCCGTGGATTGGACAGGGCTGTGTGGAGATTTTTATCGGTCCGGGTCACTTATTTATTCAATGGATATTTCACTACAGAAATGTATATAAATAATAAAGTGAAGCGCTTTCCACCACTTCACAGTGCTTTATTTTGGTCTTTTACTCTGTTTGGACAAAGAATGGAGGCGCAAGGCTTCCTCACCACCTCTTCTCTGGACAACAACAGCAGCACCATGACATCCACCAACCGTGCCACAGACGACGACTCCTCTGGCTGGGTTAATGAATTGTAGAGTGTTCCAAAAAATAAAACTCTGAAAAGAACAATCATTGTGTCTTTCTAGACCACAGCAGATCATGTTTAATGACCCACCAGTTATTTACATGTTGTCAAACAAAGAAATCGACCAGCTCCACACTCTTTTCTATTTTAATTTACTCCTTTGATAGACAAATAATAGAACGCGTCAAAATAATGTCATACAAGTATTAATGACGTGCACAGACAATGTTTGTTTCAGCGTCAAGATTTTTCAACTGATAGCTCTCTTATTGACAATTTTTGTGCAGTTCAAATATCAACACTAGAAATTAATTTCTGTTCATAGAAGCTAATGATGAATACACACAAGTTATATAATTAAAAATATATAAAGATTTTCCATTCTGAACATCGACATCAAAATTATAAATAGAGTTTCGTTAAATGATTTTAAACGTTTTATAGCTCCTAATTGATGTAGTTTCTTAGAAGGATCTTCTTGTCTGGATTACTAAATAATTTCATAACATTTTTATTTTTTACTAATTGATTTTTTATATAGTATGTTTTTATAAAACGGTGAAGAGCTTCAATATTTTCACATTTTTTGATATTGTAATACAGAAAAATCGCTTATTCTTCTTCTTCATCTACGACAAAATAATAGTTACCGGTCTAGGTTTAACCAATTGGTTTTACGCAATCAATTTTCAAATGATCTTCACAATTGGCAATTGAGTCGATATAGATCCTAATTATTAACAGGTTTTTGGTCATCGAAATAGAACACACATACTATCAAAAGACCATCCCTTTCACAACTTTCATCTGTATCCAATCATTGAGTGGCAGCAAATTCCTAGTATTATAATAAGATCCGGTGTTATCTCTTCGATTTTATGCACTCCATACAAGCTTTGAAAACCGGTCTATGGTCGAACGAATAGTATTAACGACACTAGTTGTTCGACAGTTCGCTTATTAGAAACACCTTAATAAATAAATTTGTTCTTGATAACCTTCTCGCTCTAAATTGTAACGACCGATATATTTCTGATTAATAAAGACATCTATTGAAATTTTTTATTTAAAAAAATGAAACCATAATTTTTAGAAATTGAATTAATAATAATTTATTACATATGAATAAAAATAAAATCCCATTCAATTCCTTTAAGGAACATGAGGAGCCTCAACCTCAACCAACGGGTTTTGACATTTCAGAACAATTTTTTTTCAATAATCTAAACAACCTAAACCGATTGTAAACCAATCTATTCCAATCAATAGAAACTTTTTCGCGCCGGTAAGAGATCCGCCTAGGATTCGATCCCTTGTCTCCGAGGACGCAGTCGAACCATAGAGCAGATCATCTTAATAATTTGTTTCAATTATCAGATTATTTCAATAAAGCGATAAATGGATAAATAAATCAATCAGTGATTTTAAAAACATAAATTTAACATATTTTTAAAATTTTAAAACTTTTCTCTCAATTCTTTATAGAAGAATTTTTCAATAATTATGCTCCAAAGATTTCTTAAGTAAATATATTCGTATTCTAACTATCTAAGAAAATGATCTTGAGTTCGGAAGGACAAATAACCTGTTATAAGTATGTTATACAGCAATCAAAATCTATACAACCTTACTGTTATCTAAAACTAGATTTTTCGATAACATTTCTCGTTTTATGTATTAAATGAGATAAATTGATATTAATTTCTGTAACATATTCATTCTTAAAATAATTCAAACTAAAAAAAACTAAAGAAATTCTGTGAAAAAATATATTTACAAATGAATAAGAACTAAAACTTTCGAACGGGCTCTGAGCCCAAATTATCAACAACATATTTAAATGATTGCCTAGCAGAGAATACATCGAGTTTTAACATAAGACTCATATTAATTTCTTTTAAATAAACTCTAAAAGTAAAATACCAAGACTAATCAATCATAAAAGCTGATTAAAAATGGAGTTGAATATTGAAGTAGGAATAGCTACCGGTAAGAGGCATCCACCGACTTCTGCCTTGACCAAAGATAATCCATCTCTGTGTCTATCATCTGTCTTGTGGTTGAGTCTGATATTTGCTCAGAGCTCTCTACGATACGATTTCCCTGTTGACACACGAGCACTCAATTGAAAGAAATTAATTTCCACAACAGAGAATAACACCTATGACTGGTCAGACAGACCTCCCTTCTTCCTCCACATCCCTCATTTCTACACTCAATTGTCGGATATTCGAATTTAATTACATCTCGACGATTATTTACAAGTGTCTTTTGTGTGTCCGATTTTCCCATTTTCGCCCATCAGAATCGGAAAGGAAGGAAGGAAGAAAGGAAGACGTTGCAGTGATGAATAGCAACAATAATTGAACAAATCTGTTTTGATACACTTAATATTGGACCAAATACTTATATGTTCTATCAAACAAAAGAACATAAATAATCACAATCGTTTAATAGGTTTCTGATGAGTTTTTCTCCATCTATTTCTCTTGTGAGATTGTAAATGGCAAACTTTCAGCATTTAATCAGGCACATAAATCAAATTTACAGTAGCGAAGGCTGGCTGGTGTTACACTATTATTCAAGTGTTGAGTTATGGGGATCACAGATGAAAAAATCGTTACCTCTTAATAAATGGTAAATGGCAAACATTTATAAAAATATATTATGAACTGTACATGAAAGTGTAGAAACAAAGTACTCCGTATTAAGTTGTAATTTATAATCACTTTGATAGGGCTTCGGTTTGTTTTCGAAGGATGGTTCACGTTGGTTTAGAGTATAACAATTCAATTTAAATAAATAAAAATTGATAACTTCATTACTGCAATATTATAATTATAAATCAATTATAGTTTATTGTATTAAATTTTGAAATATTTGATTTTATTGTACAGAATTGTTTCCTTTTAGTTTATAATAGTTCTTTAATATATGTTAGATTAAATAAGACATTAGTATATTTCGATACAGGTGCTGTAATAACCGATTTTACATGTGTATCGAACACTATTTTGTGTAATTTTGAAAAATTATCAGTTAATCAATAATTAAAAATAAAAACTGGTCACAGCGGTTTTTTTTCTTCTGCAAATTGTGTTACAAGTAAGACACAGTGTGATGGGAATACTCACAACGAAATGGTTTGACAATAATATGTATTTTTATCAAATTGGTGACAATTTGCGAGCAAATTTTGAAATATTTCAGCACTCCGTGCAGAAAAGTAAACCGTTTCATAACCAATTTCCGTTAAAAGGAGACTACTTTTTGATACGGAATTACACAAATTATAATTCAACATTAGAGTCCTTCAAAATCAGAAATATTTCAAAAGTTTGATAATGATTATCAAATGTGTTTTATACAAGATTTTAAGTATTTCAAATAAATTAATACTAAAACTACAGTCAAAAATAGAATAGTAATATTAGAACCATAATACGCTTCTTATGAAATCAAAAAGCGTAAAGCCATTTTATAAACAAATAATTATTTTAAAAATACACATTGAAATTCAAACAAAAATATTCTTATGAAATAAATAAAAACACGTACATTGATAATTAACTAGTAATTACAAAATTAAATGTATCAACATTTAAATCTATAATTACTGACTTTCGATTATTCGCACTGAATATTAATTACAATTGTACAATCTTTAATTTCTGTTCAACTTTATTGGATTAATACCAGTGTGTGAACAAGGCTTTAATAAAACACGGCCAATTGCGATCGCCGAAAGAAATGCAAAGATGTTTGATTCGACGTGATTTTTTGTGCGTTTTTATTTCGATTGACTCGTGTAGTGCGAAAAACTGTGAAACACGAGCGGTAGCGAGACCTGACTCTGGGGCCTGGGGCTTGATTTATGATCTGGAGGTGGTTGGATTGGTACGTGTAATGTAATTTTATTGACCGGTAGTCTATAAAATAAAATAATAATAATAACTCAACAAACGAAATAAAAAAAAATCGAAATGAATTATGAAAACGAATTGGATTGAACATGGATTTTCTTGGCCATTGAGAGGAGAAGGCGAGCAGTAACACTTGAAAGAAATGCGAAGCGCGGAATTCGCACTTCCCCCTGCCTTAAAACATCGTGCATCGCGAATTAAACAGCAGCGCACAAAAATTAATGAATGAATGTTAATTTAAGCCAAAACCGTTTTTGTTAATCAATTCCATTCCCACGTAGTTCTGTTCCGATCGATACAATTTTTTAATCACCAATTTATGACTGTTATTATTTTATTTTAATGACATATGCCAAATAACATAATCATTGTTATTATTCCATAGGACTCCTCCATATGTCCATCGGGATGTGTATTTTTATTCTATTTTATATGATGAACTCGAATTGTTATGGGCGACGTGACATGGGTTTAAGGAGATGATGAGAGGACACTTTTTTCAAACACACTCTCTTTGCGATCTCCAGAAGCGCCACAGATGACGCCCCGAATTTGATATTCCGCGCTGGCAACAGTATTTAGCAAACGGCGCAAAGGACAGCAGACGAAAAAAAAGTTGTTTGCCAAAAATTTCAGAGGCAATTTTCTAAGCAATTAAAAATCAATCAATCGAATGATGAGAGAGAATCACCAAAGATTGAATGACACACGAAAAAAAAACAAAAGGGAAAAAAACAAAATACACTGATTCATGGCCAACTGACTGCAACTCTTGTGTAATTGAGCAGCGATAATTAAATTTGTGCCAAAATAATCTTCATCGTTTGGCGAGAGTCTCGTTGACATTGTCAATTGGTTGGGGAATAGTTGTCAAGTACTCGATTCAATTTAGATGCATGTGGGTGAGAATTAAGAACCATTTGCTGAACCCTTTGTGTGCTCAACATCCCCTCAATCCAGCCAAGAGGTGACTGTCAAGGGTTCTTCATAGAATAAACTCACTCAAAGTGCCCTTTACAGTCTGTGTACCATATAAGGGTAGAAGTATTTGCTATTTTATCAAATCAAGTCAATTAATGAAATTGCATTAGTTTATTGGATTCGATTCATGGAAATTTATGACAATAATATCTTAAACGGTGAAACAGCAATTGCTTTGAGCTTTAAAGCGTTTAAAACATCTAAAATAATTTTTTTTGTTTGAGATAATTTATTATAAAAGATAGCAAGACTATGAAAAACCATTCTTCCAAATTTAATAAGGGAATTTTAATATATAAAAGATATAAGATTTCTTAATTTTTTCAATATATTTTTATTCATTTCAATTCTTTAATAATAAAAATGACATCATTTTATGAAACAAGATATAATTTGATTTAATCACAAAAATTACGATTTTTCGTTTAAAAACCAATTACACTTTAAACCAAAGGAAATTATTACAATCAAAGCTTTAATTAAATTCGAATAAAAAGAGTCATTTTGTAAATTGCACAAAACTAGGAGACACCCTATAATTACTGACAATAGTTGAAACTCGTCTTTTTTGTCTTTAAAATAGAAGAAAAAACAGAACATATCTGGACCTGTTAATAGAATCATAATAATCACCAAATTGGGCCTATTAAAACCGATTGTCATGGTTGGTTGGCACATCATCATCATCATCAGGGGTCAAATTGGACTGATTCCATTCTTCTCACCAATTTCCTGTGACTTGGCCGATGATTATGAAGAGGACGGCGATGATGATGATGGGCAAAAGATGGTGATATTTTAAGGCCAGCAATCAATCAGCACAATAGTTTATTGATAATTTCCTCTTGTTGTCGTTATTAGATTTGCTCCCAAACAATTCAATTTGGCCGAGAGGGGGAAATTGAGAATTTTAATTGACTGGTTGTGGTTTCTTCTTCGTTCCTCTGCCACTTCCATCTCTGTATCTTGGATGAAGTACGCTGCCTATTGGGAGTAGTCGACGGGACTGATTGGTAAATAATCTACTCCACTCTTTGCCTTATTAAAACATCAAATGGTAAATTGAATCGATCATAGTAGTTTGGGATCGATGAAGAAAACAAAGAGGTACAAAATCTTTCTGCCCCGAGATATCAATTCAAATGGCGCCAATGGATGACTTTTACATTTGGACGCACGGGTTGCCCCATCATGAGGCCAAACCAGAACAACGCTTGTTTTGTTCCCTCTGCTTCCCCTGTCTCCCTGCCCAAAGAAGAGAATCCCACCAAACGGATTTAAACGGTCTTAGACAGGGAGTAATAAGCAAGGATGGATCGAGAACATTTAAATTATGAAATAAAATAATTTTCTAAACGAGTTAATATGAAACTTTATGCAGGTTTTTAATTTATTCTCAATAATAAATTTATGTTTAGAGCTTATAAAACATTTATCATTATAATAATATAAATAGAAGAAATAACTATAATTTTATCATTTACAATTTAAAAAAATATGAAAATTATATTTTAAATTTGTATTCTCCCTATTAAGAATGTCCAAACATATTTGAGAATTGTATTCTTTTATTAAAAATTCGAACTGAAACTTTTCAAAGAAAATCAAACTTGAAATTGTTTAATAACTTTTCGATCCATCCCCTAACACAGCAAGAAATTGTTGAATAACCATCGGGGGTTATTATCTGTCTCCACAATTTTCTAGCCGTGATCAAAACTCGAATCCAGCCTTGTTTACGTGTCCATCTCTATCCAATTTGGCTGGGATTTTGAGGCGAGGGAGCGACAAGTGACTTGGCACTTTTTAACAAGCCAACAGCCACACTCCCTCCGATTTCACGGACTAAACCTGGTTAGAAAAAGAGTGTAGAGAAGTAGAGATTCCGGATCGTTGCCTATTGTATGCTCTGCCACAACAATGATGATTCCGTGTCCAGGGAGATGCCCGATTATTTAGACCAGAGACCAGAGGGCAGATAATTGGCTCGGTTAATTATTATTGGAATTAAAACGGGGTATAATTTGTGGCTAATTACTCGGCTAATGTGAGAAGATCGGACTGTATAATTAAATGGGGCAGGAGAGTGGCTCCAGAGCGAAGTGATGATGGATTGGGGACTACTACTCTTGCTACTGGATGTACAGTGAATCAAGTTGTTTGTCCAGCTAATTGAAAACCAAAACTGCTTCACATGCTAATCCCCCATTAATCTTTTTGCCACATTCTTTTACACGATATATCGCAAAGAGTGTTTTGTTAAATTTTGTTATTAATAGAGTTATGGTTTTTTTTATTACAAGGGCTAAAAGGGAAGAGTTGAATAATTGTGTTGTCCCAACAAAATGAGAAGTTATTTTTAGAAATGATTGAAGATTCTTTTAAATTATTTATTATAAAAATTACTTTATTTGCACGAATGTGTTAATAATCAAATAAAGATATTCTATGAAAGATTATCAAATTAATATTTAAATTCCTAAACTGCTCTATAAAAATGTTAAGTTTGTTTTTTTAATAGATTTCTCTTAATTTTTTTAAAATAAAAGTCATAACAGTCTCAAAAAATAGAACCCGAATATCATTTAACCGTAAACGATTCTTTCGTGAAATTTAACCTATAATAGAATGTGCTAATTCCCAAATTCATACGTGGCTAATCAATTGTGATATGTTAATTTGAGACCTGGTTAGGTAAAAAGGAGACCATCAGGCACTTTTTCTGATCTGTTACGTGATGGTGGTCCAAATCGCGATTATCGATTTTCGCATGGTTCACGGCAATTAGAAGACCTCTTTATCACGGCTTTATTATCGTTTGGCTGGACTGAGAGAGATAACTTAATACGGTCATGACTTGATGAACCTGTTCAGTTCACCTAATTCGAGGTTCTCGGATGACGACGGAGGGCCTCCCAAGCGACGGGCAACGCGACTTTTGCACAAAAGAGAGATGCGAGATGATGAAACAGTTTCTATTCAAGTAATTTCATTACCAAATCTTTGGCCGATTATCCCAATTAAACGCCCTCGTTCCACGTGAATAGTACTAATAATACGGTTCGGGAACAGTAGTCGAAAACCTAGCGAAGAGGAGGCTGATGAGGAGGACAGCATGGAGATGAGATGGGAAGAGAAGGGACTCGAATTACACAGAGAGTGTGCAAAGAGTTGGCAAATTTAATTCCTCCCATTCCACGAAAAAAGATAATTCGGGGATTAAGTGTAACGCCAATGTAAACACAGGAGGGATTCTGCAAGCTAGCCGGGTTCTGGTCTTCTCGGTGTCTCTCCGCCTCTCTCTCTCCCCTATCTGGACCCGATGGACGGGCGATTTGATTTTCGGTAACTTAATATCGGTCGTGTGTTCAGAAAAATGGTTTCGATTCCCCGAAAATTCACTTTGAGGTTAATTGAACCAGAAAATGGGTTCGTTTAACATGAAATTACAGGTACATGGTCCGTCCTGACTGAAATCCGAGCCCAGGATTTTTTTCTCCTCCTCCATACACCCCACACATTTCTGATAAATCTCAGCCAGCACTCTGGTTCAAATGCCTACATTTTCCAGATGTCGAAGGATTAATTTTATCGGGTGCGAAAGATCAGGACTTAGCCTTTTTGTTGCACCACCTTGGCTTGTTTGACTATTTGTTGTTATCTAATTCCATTTCCAAAAACCTTCTTCAATATGATTCTCTGGTATTCCTTTCATTGGTGTTTTTTAAACTCAAACATGACATGATTGTTCCATTTTGAGTCCTTTAATCAGATTACAGAACAAATGACTCATTCTACATGATTTCAATAGATTGAATGTAGCTGATTCTATATTTTACATAGTTTAAAATCATTAGGTAAGTTTTCTTAGAACAGCTATTATTATAATGAAGTGATTATACTATGTATTCAGATCTTTATTTTAGAATAACCTTAAATTGATAAAATTAATTAAATTTTTCCTTAAAATATCAATTTTAAAACTCAATTATCTTATGATTTTATCGCTTTGTTTTAGAAATTTAAAAGATAATCTTAAGCCATTGTTAAGAAATAATGGTACTATTATTCCATTGTCATGTCATTCTGAATGCTCCTCAGGTTCTCTTATTATCACATTTAGACTGATAAGCTTTCTATGGCGATAATTAAAGCAATATCTGCCAATATCATTACTACGTTGAGAAAAACCAATTATATACATTTCATTGGGTAAAATGAGCTGACTTATTAAGTCTGTGACTGTTTCTTATAATAAACGGTCGTATCGACGACGAGTGCCAAATATGAAGAAATTGATTACAAATGCAGTGAGTCTTTGCGATGGAGGAATTGTGGAGAAAAGGTGGATGATAGAGGAAAAACCCGAGCGCAAATTGTAACGCCTTTAATGAGAAAAAAGTGTGCGACTGGCAGAGAGACGGAAGTCGGCGATTGATCCAGGCGTTTGCGATAAGGTGGTGGAAAAGACGTGAGCTGAGACAAAGCGCGTTCTCCAGCTGAGATCTCTTTTGTGTTTATGTGTGTGAATGTGGAATTTGTCAGCGCCTTTCTTTCTTATCGGTGGCGGCGAATCTTTGATTAAAGGGGCTCTTTGACGCCCCCAAAATCGCTTTTCTCACCCTTCAATCGCAGAGGTGAAATAATTAACAGGCTTTCCCATTCATTCTCTCCCTCTCTATCTCGCCTTTGATATTCCTGGCCAATGTTTTCCGTATGTCGAAGTCAAACCAAACAGTAATTAGTTGAAACAATATAATAAAATATTGTGACAAGTGGGGAATGTGCGTGGACGGACTGAATTATTCCGTCCATCCATCGGGGGCTGCTGCTGCTGATGTGGGAGCACAACTGAATATAAAAACAGAGGCAGAACAGAACAGTCAACGAGATAAGAATCTTGACAAATTGTGTCTATAAGAAATCCAATTTGACGCCATTTTGGTTCACTTTAATTTGAATATTTGATTGAAGTGACGACGATGATTACAGGTAAATCGGGACAGGCTTAAGTCGAAAATAATGGAACAAACGGTCATTTTTAGATTCGAGAAGAGAAAATGGTAATGACCATTATTTTTATACTTCCAATGGAAGTATGTATATAAGAATTTGTCCAAAAAATTATAAGACAATTTCAATTTGTTTAGTTTTTTTCGTTAAAACGAGTAGACATTTCATATTTTAAATATTCTTTTAATAACTTAACTTAATTACATAATTAAAAGTTTAAGATAATACAAGAAATTGCAGAATTTTCATATTAGAGACGAATTGATAGCCCATCTCCCCGCCGAGCAATTATCTTTTCAAGTATATAATATTTTAAATGATTATTTTCAGCAATTTCATCTTAAAGCGATCCTTGAGTAAAAATAGCTGAGAATTGTAAAATTGTTGCTATTTATTTAAAGTTCAGCATTAACGAGGCACATGCCATTTTTAAACCTCTGGTATTATAGCTATTTCATTGAAGACTAAAAAAACCAAAGTTTCAATTACTAGCCTGTGCAAAATAGGATTTTTTGGTACTTTAAACTACGAGATGCATAACAAATTGTCAAGAAAAAGATGATTTTTTGAAAAATCAAAATGACGGCTACTTCAAATGGGGAATCGTATGGTTAAATGTCGAATTAAGAAAAGTTAGCCCATGAATAGTTAATTTCAAATAATTTCGCAAACAATTTCCGGGATCAATTTCAACAAATTGGTCGGCACTGGTCTGTAGTTTCCAAAGGCCAGCCAGCATCTCCGAGACCAGAAAGAGAGATCACCTCTCAAGTTCAGGCTGACTGATCGATGGATATTTGAGGGGAATTAAGACGCCTGCAGTTCAGCAGTGATTGGATTTTAATGGTTTTACGACTAATTATCGCATTAAGAGTCCATCTCTTTAATAATTGTATGAGACGGATCATCAAACGAGATTATTAATCCCCGTCTCTCCAAAGGTAATGCTTGCATATATAGTTTAAACTGAGCGCCTCAAAAACATTATAATACCAAGACGAATCAATTAAACCGTTTCGCCTTTTGTCGATTTCAATATTACGCTAATATCAGGTTTAGTTTTTTTTCACTTCAATATTATTTCTTCTTGAAATTAGATTCAAGAATGGGTGTTTTTAATTGACTCATTACCAGCAATTTGATACCACACCAAATCTCCGTTCATAAATTTGAGGAGCCTTCTGTAGGCGAGAAAAAAAGAGCTGTAACCTAAAAAGTTCAAAAGATATGAATTGGATCTGTAATTCAAACTTCATGGAGTCGTAATTCAATTAAACGGTTTTAATAATCCACCTGTTGAGGTGACTATAGCCGGATTTCAACTATCATAGGCGCTTGGGTTTCGCGAAACTGATATGAGCCTATGAATTAAACATCAGCTTATTACCTCGTTTAATCGCGCCTTTATAAGAAACTCTAAGAAGACATTTAACATTTATTAGATGAATTGGCAATATAAATTACTTCCCTAACTACTTAAGAAATTGAATAGATCATAGACATGGATTGTTATATTGAAAATTCTCACATAGAATTTATGTTAATATTGAAAAGCTCTATTTTTCTTTTCTTTGAATTGTTAAAATTCGTATAATTTTAAGATTTTAAAGTAAATTAGTTTTATATCATAAGTGTGTAAAATTAGTGTTTATAAATGGTCTTTACACTTAAAGAGGACTTTTTGCAATCCTCAACGAAATATATCAAAACTTGAATTAAAATATATCTGCCTAACCTTTCGTACAAAGTAATCAATGAATTAATTTAATGTTTCAATAAGGGGATGCAAAAACAATTTTATCTAGTTTCAAAAATATTTCTTCTGTTTTGCAAAAAAACAACTTGAACATCATTAAAAACGACACTTCCTGTCTGGGATTTTTTATTTGCCTTTTTGCGGAGAAACCGCGACAATGGCACAATTATAAGTTGAAATCTGTCGAATTAATTCGAGTGGGCGAAAACTTCTCGGTGTGCTTGAAAATCGTCATCTTCATCGCATTTAAGTGCGATTTGATTAACGTGGCCACAGGAAAACTGAAATGTCATCGCCACCAGACTCATTAAATCCTCTGTCTGACAACACACAGAGTCTGTCTGTCTGTGACCATACGTAAATTAAATACCTTGTTGATTGACTGAGCCGATCCTTCCGAATTCACCTATCTTATCCGCCCTTCTGCGTCCCATCGCGCCGACGAGCAATTATCTCTGGCGGATTATCAATGATCTGTGTGCTTCTGAAAATCCTGAATTATAAACAAAAATACTCACTGAGCTTAGAGGAGAGCCAAAAAAAGAAACCACTTATTATTTTCTTTTTTAAATTGTTTTTTATTCCTTTTTTGTTCTCTTTCTGTCAAAATAAACTGGTAAATACATTCACGATTTGTGGGTAAACATTTTGTCAAAAAGCTGCACAAACATTGTTTGAAAAATAGACATATACATCTGTATATATATAAATCTTAAATGTACTTTATATTTTGAGGCAATAAATTAAGACGATGAACTATTCAACAATACAATACAAAATAGGTTAAATTTGAGAGAAAGAATTGTGCGATTTCCTTATGAGTAAACTGTGGTCTCGATCCAGTCCTCCAGGTTGAAGGTGGCTTGTTCGCCGCTCGCCTCCTTGGCCTTGAAGCTGTCAATCATGGTCCGGACGCGAACTGCACACATTACAAAGTCGTCAAAGGCAATGGTCCCGTCCCGACTTCCATAACGATGGACCAAAGCGTTCAGGATTTTGTTGTTCAGCTGATAACCAGCTGAATTTAGAGCCTCTCTCAGCTCGTAGGCACTTAGACGTCCCGCGTTATTCTTGTCGTACATCTTGAACACTTCCTTCCATCGGTAAATGTCGTTCATCAAAGACTCAAACTCTGTATAGCCCAATTTTCCCGATTTATCCACATCCAACATGGCTATCATCGATCGACAGCAGTCCTTCGAAAACCCATGACTACCGTAGTCAACATCTAAATATTTGTTTCAGTTAAAAACTACTTTACAAATCTGCTACTTTTAACTCACCACTACTCATTGGCTGTTTTTGGATAAGGTTTTGGGTTGTATCTCCGCCACGGTCGGGCTCAGCGTTGTTAGGGTTGTTAAGTCCCTGACAAAATGCGTTACAAAGCATAGTGATAATGTCAGGCTGCCCTTGGTCTCCTCCGTTCATGGTTCCATTCATAGGAGCATCCACCTGACCCATGAAATTCACTGGTCTAGGGAATTCTTTTAAAGGGAAATTTAAATGATTTATGGTTTTTTAAATACAGTAGAAAGATTTTGAATAATATTTCCTAAAAAAACCCATAACTTTTTTTTCAGAAATTGATAATTAAATGATAACCATTCAAACAATTACTAAATCAAGCCAAATTTCTACCCACTACCAAAAATAAAATATGCGAGAATTAACTAAATTCCACTTACCGTCTCTCATGATCTGGTCTAGCAGCCTCTTTAGCTCTTGCCAGTCGACCTCTCCGTCCTCGCCGGCGACCTCGGCGAATAGCCTCTCCATGGTGGACTTTTGGGGAACGGGAATAGCCGGAATAGTTGCTCCCGCGATTCCATCGCCACCGCCACCACCACCTCCCTTCATTCGACAACAGCAGCACACCGGGAAAAAATGCACGGTTTAGTTGTGCTCAAAAGCGCTCACAAACATGCACACACAGACACTTAATTAAATTGCTCTTCAGCACACAACAAACTAAAAAATTGTTAAATTTTACAACTTTTGTCTCGGCTTTTTGTCCAGGCGCTCTTTTAATTTTTGTTAATGAATTTTCCGTGCCCCATTTGTGTGCCCAATTCCGTCGCACAGACAAAAAACGAAATGGGGAATTTGGTGGTTAGTTGTGATTCCAAAGAGGCGCGTTTGTCCGAATATTTTCCACTCTGTCTTCTGTCTTTACCCGCTTTATCTCAAGTCTCAGTCAACTAATCTATTTTGTAATTGGTGTGAGAGTTTTGATGGATGACACGGTTTAGGTTTATCTTTGGAACTTACATTTCGGTCTGCCATGCCAGAGACGCCATCTAACCCCTTTTATACCGGTTTCGGGAACCACAAAGTTTCGCACAAGTTTATATATTGTTTTGAGATTTTTTGCAATGGTGCAATAATGCAAAATATTTCGATTAAGTACAAGATGCATTAAAGGATATTGGTCGAAGAGTAGAGATGCAAATAGGGCGTAGAATGGAAGTAAGACAGTAGGTTTAATAATACTTGGTATTTGTTTTAAATAGAACAAAACGTTGCTTAATATTCATAGTAATTGTCATCACTTACTCCATCCGTGGCATTCCATCCGGACATTCCAACATCTCCATCATTTTCCCTGCAAGGAAACAAGTGGAGAAAAACACCAAAAGTGGTTAACAACGGAATCGAAAGAGGCAGATGGGGATACGAATTCCCCCTGCTGATTTTCGGTAATTTTAAACACACTTGAAATTCACACTGATACTCACTCCATGTAGTTTTTGCACTCGGAGAAGACTCGGATCAAGAATTCGCCCTCCTCGTCCGGCTCAAATGTCGACGGGACAATTAAGTAGTGTCCAGGGGGTAGTCGGAACCGACAACTGACCTCGCGCAAATTGATAAACGCCGGGGACCTGGCCACAGAAGCGTTGTACTTGAAATAGTTCAGCTTCTGTGGCTTGACATGAAGGTCCCGTTCGGTCAGCTTATAAACGGCAAAACCGACCGTTAGACAGTCCAAACCTACGTTCCTGCGGGACCTACGGTTCTTCTGCATCAAGGCTATAATCACCGTACACTTTCCTTCGTCATCGTCCTCGTCAGGATCCACCAAAGTGATGTGATACTGAGGATTATGCCAGAAAGTGTCCAAATAATTACGGCACCCTCCTGCAGTGGCCCCAGGAACCCATTCCCCTTCATAAACCGACATTTCCCACTTTTTCTTGCCCCTATTTATTTGATCTTCACTTAAGCAATCTGGACTCAGATTGCATAATTCAACGCGATCGAAATACTTCATGAAGTCATTGAAGCTCATCCAGAACTCTCCATCATGGTCGAAGTTCAATCCAAGTTCATCTTTTGTGTCATCTGAGATGTATCTCCACTCTGGACTTTGATCGCTCCATGGTCCATTCCACTCTGCTTCATTACCCCAAGGGTTCCTCAACCTGATCAATGGGATCTTTCCTGAGACGTTAGGAGTATTAATATCAACGAGCTGAACTTTAGTTATAGAGTAGGCATGTCCTCTGATAAGTCCTACAGAAGTTTCCGCTTCCAAAACATTTGGATCGGGCTCCAAGCTGCAGCCCATCATCGAGTTTCTTTCCATACCCTTCATGAGGATGTTGAACAAGTTTGGTGGTGCTTCTTTCATTTCGTACATCTCAATTACACCTCCTGTGAAGTCCTCCATAGCTTCACAGGTTGTACCACCCTTAAGAGCCTCATAAGAACCATGCAGCTTCGCGTAAGCCTTCTCTAAAAGGGCACTCCAAAATTCACTCTTCTCGGCAGAGTTCATGTAGAGTAGTTGTCCTCTATAAGTAGGTAGTCGGTCATCAACCACAACGTCTATCCATTTTCCGTACTGCCAAAAACGAAAATGAAAGATCCCAGCATAGTCCTCCTCAAAGCTCTGATCCTCTGGTACGACACGGAAGAATAGTTTTCTGTCCTGAGTTAAATTGGCTGTTGCTGCAAGGAGCCAACAGTCGCCCAATTCGCCCTGCTGGACGTCGAACCGAGAATAGCCCTCAACAAAAAGCTGAGGGTTTTCACAGATCTCACTGGGCCTAAGCCATTCTATGTGACGGTCCGGTCGTTGGGAGAACATTAGGGACGAATCTGTGGCCGGAAATTCGGGGTCTTCGAACAAAGTTCCAGACACTAGGCACTGGCTGCGGATTTGGTAAAAGTCCTGACATTCTATCCGACGGGTTCCACTACCGCTCTCACCCAACTGAAAGACATCAATTAGGTGTTAGCTTAAATTAACACTACAATTTAAAATATTCGAATACTTTATAAATCGGTTGGTTATCAAAGGTAACATAACGGCCTGATATTTTCGATAGATCCTGTTTGCTTTCAGTTACGAGCTCCACTACGATTGGTATTTTGGTTTGACTATTACGGTGGTATTTGATTCTAGCTATATTTTGCGATACTTTTGGAATATTCCGACGAACAATCGTTTCTTCTACCGGTTCTGCCATGGTACTGATTAGTTATTTTTTTATTAATAGCCAATTTATATTAAAATTTATCTTATCTTAGCTCCCAACAGCTGCCAATCGGACTACTATCAAATTTCTACTGAAATGTAATGCTCAATGGAGCGAATCGCGAGCTATTGCGAAAATTTCACTCTCATGAAATTCCGTTTTGCTCTTAATTTAATCACCATTAAAATGATTGCATGGGAAGAGCGTCCAGCCGTTTTCTGTTCTCTATGGCGCGACGGCCAGGACTTCCCCAACTCGATTCCAGCGGAAAAACTATCCGATTCTATGCGCAAAATTCGTTTGAGAATCAACAAGACGAATAATAGGGCAATTCAAGACAAATTGAGGGGGACAAAAGAACGATGTCGCCAATTTTTACTCACCACTTTCATATTGCTGATACTGGGCAGAACACGTCGTGTTTCGGCCGTCTTCTTTTCGAATATCTCTTGGATGGCATTGCCAAGATATTCCTTGGCAGCACCCATTAGAGCGTCTCCTGCCGCATTCAGGAAGTCCTTGCCGCTTCCTCCGAGCAACTCTTGGAAGTTCATTGTGCTTTGTTTGTTCGTTTACTTTAGACAAGTGTAAAATGGTTGCAGAATTTTGTTAATTTTGTTCGAAAGGTGGATCTGAAAGGGTAAAAAGTTTGTGAACCGCTGACAAAAAGGGAGAAGCCCATAAGGGATGGGTTTTATATGAAGTGACTGGATGATATATTTTTAATTAGGCGCTGGTGGAATTCGCTTTTATAAAGGCACGACATTGCGACGGTTTAATAACAAAAACAGCCTTCACTTGGCTCAAAATTGTGTTTCTGTTAATTTTTTGGGCGTGACGTCACTTATTGTGCGTGTTTATGTGACCAAAAATTGATATTTTAAAGTGGGAATCTAATTTAATTATCAAGGTATTGACATATTTATAGAAATTAGCGAAATTGGTGAAAATACAAATTGGTGTTGAGGAGTTACTCATAACCCATAACCTCAAACAACAACAAATAAACAGAAGAGTCGTCGGCAGATAATAATAAAAAAACAGCTGTTTACAAACAAATTGAATAAACGATTTTGGGTTTATCAATTAATGACGATTTGTTTTGATTTTAGCATTAATTCCCATCAAATAGTGTGCGTGTCGAGAATCGTCGTCGTCGTCGGCCAGGGAATATCATGAATGGAACAATTTGCCGTCGCGAAAAATGACATCACATTGCGCGCACAGCCCGTTTAATCTTATCACCTCACACTCTGCACTTGAAACGACACATACTCTTGCACTGGTATCGCTACGAGTTGATAACAGGCATAATTGTGCCAAATTAGAGGGAAATTCACTTTTTCCGAGCACGAAAGTCAAATTTTCCGCACACAACCACTCAAAACCACTCCTATACCAACACTAGTCCACGGAAACGTCAAATTCCATGAGAAATCAGACTTGGTTTGACATCGGTTAGCTTTTCGCTCGGTTAATTGACATGGCTGTGGAAGTGAGACACATTATTCTCTTTCTGGCGATTTGAAAAAGCCGTTTCTGTTGCGCAAAATTACGTTTTTTGCTTTCAGAGTGTTTCAGACAATTCGGAATATGAATAAAATTATGAAATCACTCCATTGTTCCCATTCAAACGACTTTAAAATTACTGAGGCCTTGAATTACCATTTTAAGACACCCTATTAAATCTCAAAAATGGTAATAATACCTGCGCCTACTACAACTGGGGTTGCAAAAACTTCCCTCTAATTTTCTTCAGTCAATTTAAATTACTTCCATCTGATTTTGATTCCGGTTTTATTTGCATAAAAACTTATAATTTGTATCAAATGGCAATATTACAGTACATTTTTCTCAATTTTTCTACCCTATTTCAATTTGATTTTATTTTATTATTTCTGCAAATAATTAAATAAATTAAATCTTGTATCATTCAATCAGCAGAACCATCCAGTCTTCACGGCGTGCACGAATTTCACGAATTCTTGTGCGGAAAATATATAAAAATAAATAGACAGTCATCATTCGTATAATTTACCTGAGATCACTCTATCAGATGATGACCAATTATCGCGGATGATTCAGATAAAACAGCATCGGGTTCACCTTACAATTACGTGATTAGCATAGGAAATGAGCGAATAAATTATGTATAAATGTTTATATAACAATATCACAGTGCACAACATCAAAGAATCCGTTCATTTCATATATTTAATTTCGATTCCGAATCGACTTGATGAAAATTCCTCCATAAATTAGCTACGATGCACTATGAGCATGGTATTTATTTTATTACCCAACTATTAAACATTGTTATAAATTAAATTAAAATTCATATTTAACACTAATATCTATTGATGTAATACAAAATTTCGTAATACAGATATATTTTTCAAACGCGTTTCTCATTTAAATTAGTTTTTAATCAAAATGGCCATATGTTATAATCAAATGTTAAGCATAATTTAAATATGTTTCATAAAAAAATTAGAACAAAAACGACCTATTTTAAAAATATACTATTGTTTAAATTAAAACATAAAAAAACACCTCTCAAATAAAATCTCCACCTAATTATGTTGTCTCATAGTGCTCCATACGAAACATGTTTCCTACTAGTTCTACTTTTGATACTGGTTGGCATTTATTTCTATAACGTTTCCAGCAAATATTTTTGGACGAAAAAATTGTTTCTCATTCAAGCCACACCATTTATTGATATGTTTGAATGAGCCGCTGTTTAAAAAAGGGGTTGCCTCCCTTTACGCCTTCGCGGCTTTGCACTTTGTAATGGGATAATTAACTTGAAATACTATAATAATAATAAAAAGCAGCATTTGCTGTTGGTAAATCAATTAATTTGGCGGCAACACCTTTTGAGCATGAGCATGTTTATGAATTATGAATACATTTGGTGGGCAGAAGGAAAACACAGGGTAATCGGCGAATATCGCAAACATTTAGCATGTTCATTTTATTGTACAAGGATGTGTTGGTCTTGTAGCGAAATGCGTCGGGAAAGATAAATTTATGCCGATATTTCAATTCTGGCAGCACAGAACCCTAATGTTTTATGTTTAATGCGTCTTGACCAACAGTTATGTAAAGTTGTAACTCAATTCCTTCATAAAAATTCACAATTTGCATCAGAATTTGTTGGTTTTACTAATATCTTTGGTTATTTTTATACTGATAAATTTTATTTAATTGCTATTTATGGAACTTGGGAACTGTAGGCTAATCAGTCACATTTTTTACTCATTCACATTTAAATTTGATAAAATCGCAACTTGACGTCTTATCTTATGTAATAAAGTATTATATTGTTACTAAACAGTTGAGTCATTACAAAACTCGGAAATATTATGGGAGGTTAATTACAAACATCTAGATTTATTGGTTTATATTAATTTCAATACAAATCATGTACTACTCTTGTATTATTAAATGTATTGGTTAATATTTTAAAAATAATTGTGATACAAGAGTGAAAATTCAATTGTTTCTTTAACATCAAAATGTGAAAAGTCAAGCTGGAGATGAGTTTCAGAACCATTTGTACCAGAAATGAACCCAAAATTGAGATAAAAATACGAGTTTATTATTAGATTATGAATATGTTCTTATCACTAGTGACGAAAAGTAAAACAATTCGAAATCCAAATAAATCTGAAAACCCAACTTTTCAATATGAAATTGCGAAATATTTTGGAAATGCTATTCAAAAGATGATGAACAAGACTTTGAACAAAAAATTTAAAAATTTGTCACAGAGTTCTCAGTATTGTGTTGACATAGAGAGGTGTTAAGTTGTGGGTAAATTGGGTCTAATTGTGGCACCTTCCCTTGAATCATTACGATGGAAATGCATCAGTTGTGACGTTTCGATAACGATCGACAAGCGTAATTGTCCCAACGATCACTTTTCTGATGAGGTCTGGTTACTGGGGCGAATCTTCGTACCATATCCTCCTTTCTATCCGGGGCTTTGATTGCGGTTTCATGGCATCAATCACCAAAACATTTCGACATCTAGATTTTTTAGCCTGATAACCATCTTTCTGGGTCTATTGTTACATTTAATCGTTGATATTGTCACATCCACGGCTGAGTGACGGGAATTGAGTGAGCACCTCTCCAAAAAGTATTAAATTAAATGGAGACAATTTGGTAATGACAATAGAAAATCTCTGTGAAACCGTTTGATTGCTTGTAGAAACATTGAAATGAAATTTAGATCGATATCAGCGCGGTGACAGTTGGATTCAATCATAGTGGGCCGAATTTCAAAATGGTCCTTTGCGCAGCAGTTGTTTTTTTCTTCTTCTTTCGGTTTTGTCTCTTTTTCTTTGACAAAATCTAACAGATTCCATGACGTGCTCATTTAATAATCGCGTACACGCCTCTGGGGACCGTGATTAAGCCATTACCCCGTCTCCTCTTCGCTCAATCTGACAAATTGATCTCCACCCGGAGCTCATCAGCGACAAGCAGACACCCTTTTTGTGACGTCCAAACCGCAGTCACATCCAGTCATTATCATTTATAAAAGCTCTCCCGTACTTTTATTCGATTAAAACGTTTAGCACACGATTAGAACACCCTTCGCTCCTCCTTTCTCCACTACTCGACGCCGCTCTGTCCATCGCAGCTGCTGCTGGCTGCGGATGACCCCGGCGACGCACATCATCAACTGTAATCGCCTTGCTCATTATCACGTACAGTTGAAAGGTGGTAAAAAGTATAAGTTTTTTCGTATCATTTAAAAAACACACAAATTGATCACAGCAACTCGGATATTTAAAAAAGAACAAAACAATAGCAGATTAACAGTAAAGGTGATTGAATTAAGCATTGTTTTATTGGAGGTTAATAATAGTATATCTATACAAGTAGATCGATAAATAAAGTATTAGCAAACATTTGAATTACGAGAGTAAGCAGTGTGTTCGTGTTCTTGCTAATGATTATCGATTGATTTTGATATATGACTTCTATAAGTTTTAAATATTTGACTATCATAAAAATCTGACACTAAATCTATTTCGAGTAAATAATTGAATTTGAAGCTTTACATGAGACTATATGAAATTACTATCACCATTTATGTGGTTTAAAGAAGGAAAAAGTTAAATATTATAGACAAAAACTAATTCGTCTAATTCACAAAATTTACTGTTTTATAAAAAAAAACTGAAAACGGGAATTTCACGACAAAGGAGAGGTGAATCGAGAGCATCCACCTTACAAAACCTTTCAGTTGACGAGGTGAGGTAAGGAGGAGAGGGCCGCGAGTTAAGTCGTCGTTTTGGTTAATGTGCTCCGCGCAACCTGTCTCATCATCATCAATTTAAAGCGCGCCCCGACAACGCAAACATAATGAAATCCAGCTACTGTCTAATGACACATGCCTCATATTACCAGCATTACGTGTAATTTTGATATGTAATTACCCGTTTTTGGTGTTTTAACTTCCACCAATTGGAAAAAAGCAGAGCCAAAACCACGGCTAATCGCCCCGTTTCGCCAATGTTTTTCGTTTTTTCATTTATTAAATTTGAAAAGAGTCATCTCATTGATTGCTGATTGGATTACAGTTAGACCTGTCAATCTTTTGACCTTTGTTGTCTCGATGGTTTTGATGTTTTTCCTGGCAAATAAAAAAATACAATTTCACGGTAATTGATAGAGAAACATTATAGAAACATGTCAAATCATTTTATGGAGTACTTTTGTCTATTAAAACTAATGAATTCAAATTAAATGAACCATTATTATTTTTTGTTTTTATTTTAATTTTTATTAATTATTCCATCATTTTACTACGTCAACTGTTTCAGAAATAACTTTTATTGTAAAACAGTTAACTGGTGAAACTGATTTTAATATGAAACATCCAATTACTGTATTTTTTTTATTAAATAAGAACATTTTAGATATGAATAGTTTCTTTTGTTTGGCGTTAAGCAAGAACTCGTCAAAAACTCTCTACCAGACTAACCGTTGCGCGGCACAGGGACGAATGGAGCTCGCACCCACAAAAATACCCGAATTCTTACTGTGTAGTGTATAGAGTGGGAACGCCATCACGGTATTACTTCACGCATTGCCCATCAACTTTTGATTCTATTATTTGAAAAGCAATTGTTTAACCATCCCTATACCTTGGACATCATTATGACTCGCATGAGGTTGTCCCTTCTACTCCAATTATGTTGTTTGGACAATATGAAGTCGGCCAAACTTTCAGGCTCGACTATCCATGTTGAGGTTTCTTTCTCTGAATTTGACATCTGAACATCATATATTCGGGAAAGTCTTCCTCGTCGCAGAAGCTGCATCGATTTGTATCCTTTAGTTTGAACCACTTGAGGTAGCTAAGCTACTAAAGCTCGCTCAAAAACTGGGCAAGGAAGAAATTAATGTCACCATGNTCCATGTTGAGGTTTCTTTCTCTGAATTTGACATCTGAACATCATATATTCGGGAAAGTCTTCCTCGTCGCAGAAGCTGCATCGATTTGTATCCTTTAGTTTGAACCACTTGAGGTAGCTAAGCTACTAAAGCTCGCTCAAAAACTGGGCAAGGAAGAAATTAATGTCACCATGTCATCTTTTAACACAAACGCCTTACATCAGGGATAAGATGACTGGAAATAAATATTAAAATAATATTTATTTTAAAAAAAATTTT